>JAYMTO010000871.1:0-10463 GCA_036898065.1 California macrophylla | reverse complement strand
CCTGATGCTTCATGTCCGGCAGTGCTGCACATGAATCAGGAAGCGTGATGCGATGAGTGCAGAGATCTTCAAGAAACCAATGAGTTGGAACAAAGATTTACCAACTATATATGCAAGAAATAATTAGTAATAACAAGGCAACCAGACATTTTTTAATGTTTTGAGAGAAAAGTGAATTAAACCATGTCTCCGGAAAATTTAGTTAGGGAAATGTAGCAACAGTTAAAACAAAATGAGATAACTTAACTAGTACTATCAAGAATAATGACAGGGGCGGAAGCATTTAACATATATATATATCAAATGGTATGTCTATGATCACAATTATGAACCTAAGTCCTGTGTTCAAACCCTAATTTTTTATGGTTATTCAATTGAAGCGACATTGCAGCTACGGTATATTCAGGCCTGATATTCCCCATTTTTCTCTAGTTGCAACTCTATTCATTCAGGAAGGTAGCTTGAACAGGGAAGAAGAAATCTGTTAACCAGCAGTATGACATAAAACTAGACAGCTAAGTACAAGAAAGTAATAATAGCAAACGTAATGGTTTGTATCACCAAACTGATCAACAAACCTAATGTGCTGCGAAAGGTCAGCCCCGGGTATTACCAATTCAGCAACAGAGACATTGTAATCTGGGATAAAAACCTGCAATGGCAGCAAAAACAAATCATGATAACAAATAAGTGAAAGCATTCAACATCTATAAAGCTGTTTCGACGCTTACTCATACCTAAGGTCTTACTATGCAAACTAAATAAATGGAAATAGCTCATGCATACATGGTCAAGTAGTAATGCTTGAGTGCTCAATAGATATGGCTAGTAGTTATAACTAGGTTTAAATCATTGACCAGCACAGCTTATCCTACTTCTAGACCAATACATACAAGCACTCTAGCGAGCAAAAACTGACACGCGGATATATAATCACATAGACATGCAGTTTCCTCTAACCAGTTTCAGAAGATCTCCAACATCGTTGTCATTGTTTATTTTTTCAGCTACAGCATGACAAAGTTTGATTATCTTCCTTGCTATCTCATAGCCAGGAGCAGCTTTCCCTCCCAGTATGCAGACACGTGGTACAACCTTCCTCCTGTCTTTCTCCTCCATATTCTGCCACAAAATAGTACATGCAAGATAAGAGTAGTGTTAGCTTCAAAAAAAACTTAAAATAATTCATGCAGAATACAAGTTTACAATCACCAGTACACAATTAGAAAAATAGGTTCATTAATGACAAGGAATTTAGCTCAGTACTGAAAGAATGTTACATGCAAAACCGTAACAGCACACATGCTAAATTCTTCCCAGACCTAATAGAAACTCTACTACGACCCAGTATCTGACAAAGCAAGATGGTTTTCGATAAGCTGCGAAGCTTTCAGTACAAGTTATACCAGTGGAAAATTACCCTTTTCTCAGAACTGCGTGAAAATGATGAATTGATGATATCAAATCTTTACAAGGAAAATTAAAATTCACCTTGATGCAATCGTATCTATGGATAATTCCAAGTATATTAAGTAGTTGTCTTTTGTACTCATGTATTCTCTTTATCTGCACATCAAACATTGCATCTGGACTAACCTGCAATTGAAAGTGATGCTGAGAACAATCTGGAAGTTTCAATAACACATAAAACTTTTACAACAAGAACAAATAAAAGGAGATCAAAGATCAGAATGGTGAAGATAAACTTAGTATAGACCTTCACACCACTCATTGCTTCAATGTACTCTGCTAGCCTCATTTTGTTAACCTTCCTGGCCTACAATATTTAAAGTAAATGGTAAATGAATGAACGGGATAAATAATGTTTTTTCAAGAATATCTGCATGCATATCAAAGGTAAGTACCATCTTCCACTCCTGTTGCAGATCAGCATCTTCTGCAAATTCACGCAAGCCCGTTAAAAGGTCAACTTCTCGGATCCAAGCTTCTGTTCCAAGCCATTTTGAGATTAGAGCACATAAACCTGGATTACTCACAACAATCCATCGCCGCTGAAAATGAGAAGTTAGTTAGAAAGCACATTACACAAATTTCAATATCAACCAACTACATTCCAAGTATCAATATGTGAATCACGAAAGAAACAGACCTCAGATACAGTAACTGAAGAATATCAGAAATCTGAAATAAACAGAAATGCTTACACTTATTTATATGTGTGTACACTATTTCTTTGTTAGAAATGTAGTCAAAGTTTTGTCTGACTTGCATTCAATTTGTTGACAATAGACGGCATTAGAGTGAAATACCCTTACTTCAACCCTTAACATTTGGCACAAAATACAAGGAGAAGGCATGCCATGAAAAAAAACTTCACCTTATTTGGCTAATTAAGGCATATGATACTAAAACAACGATATTATGGATCATATAGTAGACATATAAAGGATGCTAGATGCTTTCTACCTGGGTAACTCCATTTGTCTTGTACTGAAATTTCTCAGGCCATAGCTCATAGAAGTCCTGCAAAACAATAGGTTGTTAGAAAACTGGATCAATGATAATTTTTTATTCCGACTAACAAAAGGCAGCAACAATATAAAACACACACAGGGCGTTGTAGAAAAGCAATATGATCTTGCCAAGATCTTGATCTTGAGCAGTTAAGTAGATCTGTATATTAGCCCTTGCATCCATAGCAAATAATTAAAGATAGTTAATGCTACAGCCTGTCCTGGTTGGCTGCTCTCAGTCGTCCAAGCATGTAAATGGGCAGCACACATAACTTAAGTCAGTCAAGTTTGTCACAACTGGTCATAGCATTGCTCTCAATATATGACACAGGAGGAAAATTTGATGAGTCAAAAGATAGCTACACCAGTTTGATTTGGTACCCTTCTGTTTTTAGAAAAAAGGGTAATTTTAAAAGAAAGAAAAAGCTAACACTATAGTCAAGGTATAAACCGACTTATCAAAAAAAATAGTCAAGGTATAAACCGGTCTTTATATATCAGCAACCTTATCTGAAATTTATCTTCCAGCTTTACTGTCACTCTTGTTAACCTTTAACTTAACCCACACCCCACACCAGGTGTGGCACACCTTACTCCCAAGTGACCCACTAGCAGGGCTAGTCTTATATGTTCGGAGGCCTTAGGCAGACTCTTAGAGAACATATAAAATCATAGTTAAATCTAAAGAGAAATGATTTATTTTTAATTTTTTTTAAAGATTTAAGAGTTCAAATAAGTTTGGAATCTAATTCATTTAGAAATCTAAGAGAAATAAAATGTTTAATTTCAAAAAAAATACAAAATATATATTTTTAGGTCTTATTTGTTTTGGAATCTAAAGTCATAATCATAGAGAAAGGAATTTTTTTATTTTACTTCTTTAAAGAGAGTTACAGGGCCATAATATATTTAGGCCCTATATTTACAGGCTTATTTGTTTTGAAATCAAGATTATTTATTTATTTATTTTTAAAAAACTATAGACCCAATATTATTTTGAGGCCTTATTTGTTTAAAAATCCAAAAAAAAAAGAATAGATTATTTAGTTTCAAAATAAAGGGGGAAAGCCCAAAATACTTTTAGGGGCCTCCTTTGCATCCAGGGCCTTACGCCATTGCCTAAATGGCCTGATGGTTGGGTCTGGTCTGCCCACTGGGATTCAAACACTGAATCTCATATAGTGCTCGCTTTCACCAACTAGGCCAGCTTTACCGGGCAGCTTCACTCTACTCTGATGTCAAAAACAGCCCTATCATTTCAAATTTTAAATATCTTTTGGGTTCTATTTGGGATGAGAGTTGACTTAAGATTATGTATATGTGATTCTGATAGACAAAGAATGAGAAGAAAAAATATAGTTATCAGAAAGATAGCAATGTCAAGTGACTACGATTCTACCTAATCTCCATTAATATGTAGAAACCTAAAAGCATTTGCACAGCTATATGTTTATTTATCATAAACAAACAGAAGATGACAATTCAATGAGTAAGTAGGGAGGTCAGAGAGGCATGTAATACCTTGAAAACTTTTGTTTTTATAAGTTCTGAGTGTGCTCTGGACACGCTGTTGACAGTATGAGAACAAACAATTGAAAGGTTGGCCATTCTGATACTCTGTCAAATGAAATGGTAATTACATCATAAATTAATCATATTGTTGGCCATTCTCGAGTTTATATCTCCAGAAAAACCTCTGAACTACAATGGACTCTGTAATTAAAAATACTGAAATCAAAAATTAGTGATGCTTTTCTTCAGTACCTTTACAGCACCTTCCTCAACAATGGACATCCGTGATAGCCGATCATAATCCAAACCAATCCTCTTTTTCAACTCTTCCATGAAATTATGGTTGATCTCATATATAATCTGAAAAGGAACAAAAGAAAATTATAACCCCATGAAAACATAAAATGGTATAGGTTACCTTTAACATATGCACTAGAACAAATAGATGAAATTAATATGAAGGATATGGCTCAACCGGATACTTTAACTAACCGAGAATTTAACTTCATATTTAAATGAAAGGTAAATCTTGGATTAACCCAGACTATCCCATGGACTGTTACACTTTCAAATTCTTTAGGACGAAGAGATCTAAAGCATAACAATACATAGTAAGAAAATTGCTATAGAAACACAACTTTTGGAAACTTCTTCTGTTGTCTGTTCTCAATCTCAGTGAGAACAAAAGAAAAGGGAAACTTTTAATCGCTAAGTGAGCCCACACACAAATACATGATGTGGAGTATGAAAATGAAGTATGTTTACTACCTATTTTGTGCAAATGAAAAATAGAATAAAAATAAACTTCTGAAGCAAATGCCCTTGAAATATTGTCCTAAACACACTTGTAAATGTCTGGGAAGAAGACTGCCAAGAAGGTCAACTGGGATTTTCTCCAATCCTTCAGGTCGTACTGAGTGAGTTGTGAATGAGAAAATTTTGCATGCAATATCCCATGCCCTCTTCCAACCCAAACGCTCTTCATCAACAAGAACTCTCATGGTCTCTGCTATTGTCAAAGACGGGTGAGTATCATTAAGCTGCAGAGCAACCTGAATAAGATATAAAACATAAGGTACTCAGTAGAATAGAAGTGGAATCTCCTAATCCAGAAAGATAACTGACTCAGCAGGGAAAGTTTGTCTAGAAATATAATTAGCAAACAGAGAGAGAGAGAGTTATGGGCCGCATGGTATGTTTTCTGCCAGCAGACAAGACCTCAGTACTCTATGCCCAATTACAAGGGACCATGTAATTTTGCAATAAAAGATCTGCTCAAATTTCTCATGTCATGATTGAAGGACTCATCGAATAATACAATGCATTAAATGTCTCATAGATGAATAAGAGAAAAATCTACAAAAATAAGAACCTTATTTGGGAACTCATCAAAGTTACTATGAGCATCCTTGAATCGCCGAATGATATCTTGTAATGATGCAGATACAAAGAAATATTGTTGTTTCAATCGGAGTTCCTTCCCCTGATTCACATAAGCTCAAGGTAATCATCATATATTATAATGAGACAAGATTGAGGAAATTTCACTAAAGGACCTAGAATATTAGTGTATTAAACTATAATTAAGTACTGATTTGCTCTAAATAGGCAACGCTTAATTAACCAAAGAAAAATATGTACTTGATAGGTACGGTCATCAGGGTACAAAATGCTGCTTATAGTTTCAGCATTTTGTCTATTGACAACAGCATTGATGTAATCTCCAGTATTATAGGCCTCCTGCAAATTATGTATTGCAGAAAAAGATATAAAAATAGTGAACATGTAGTAGCACTATGCTATTTCCCTTATCCAGGATAAATAAATAAAATATGTAAATAGAACTTACCATATCATATAGGTCACTTGGTTTGGCAGCCCAAAGACGGAGATTTATTGTGTTCTTTGTTCCATAACCTGGTATAGGATTATCGTAAGCAACAGCCTCAACCTACCAACAAGGAGACAAGCTGTGGTGTAAAATATCAAAAAAATTTATTGAGATTTCCCAAAAACGAGGACTTTACTTATATTGATGTAACAATGACTAAGCAATAGGTTACTATTTTACCATTTCTCCAGGCACCCAAACTTTGTGTTTCTCTCCGTTCACAAATTCCTCTTCCTCTTTAACGGTACCATAAAACTAATCCATCACGAAAAGTATAAAATTAGTACTACATACACAAGTTTTGACAACTAATAGATTAAAGTTAATGACAATGTACAATATCAATGTAAGAAAACTAGACTGAGGCATTTGCAAACCTTTACTGAATATGTTACATGAATCCGCTCAATTTCCCAGGGATTCCCAAAATTCAACCAGTAATCAGGTTGTTCATGTTGAAAGCCATCTAAAATGACTTGACGAAATAAGCCATACTGGTAGCGTAGTCCATAACTACATACAACATCAGAAGTCATTTCCACAAATTTAATAATGTCAGCCTACATAAAGATCAAAGCAACCATCCTTACAAGCTAAAACCCAACAGCATTTATATTAATGATGTTATTTAGTTTCTGTTAGTCATTATTTGTTTGATTCATTATAAGAGAAATTTGGGATACTAGATCACTACCTAGAAGCATGTCCTATGGAACATGCATATTCACCCAGGGAACATGTTTAAAGTGATAATAATTTGTAGCTGCTAATACAGAGAGAAAGTGAAATACCATTGCAGCTGCAATTATTACATTAGTTTTTACTTTCCGCAACAACAATAATAAATAACAATTAGTTGTTGTCGGTGCAAGGAGATACTCAAATATTGTTTCTGTTGCAAGTATCAAATTAGTTTGCATGTTATATTGTTCTCTCATAAAATTACCAGTAGATTACGTAATACCACAAAATGGAAGTTGAAATGTCATTGAAGAATGAGGAGGAACTCTCTGTACTTTTTCTACTGTTAATAATATTAATATCTCGTCAATAAAAGAAGGTGGAACAGAATAGGAAAAGTAGAATAAGAAGAATAAGCCGAATGAAACAGATAATATATGGACATGCTCAAGTCCAAATTGGGCAAAACAATATGATGCAAGCATCACAAATCCATATCAATTTTAGGAATTCCACAGAACAAAAAAAATGTCCAACGCTTTGAAGAAAAGGTTAGTTACACCAATCATCTAATGACACTCACAATTCTTGAATAAGACAGACATACCGGATCTAACAACAGTGGTAGGATTATCTGAAGCATTTTGCAGAATTTAGATATAACAAAAAAAGTAGTGAAACATGAAAAGCTCATAGTGAGGTCATGATAACTTTAAACATTCACAAGTATCATCCAAATGAACCACAAAGAATTCATACCCCCAAGCAGGATAGTCCAAAGTTGCCAGAGAATCCATTTGACATGCCGAAAGCCGAGCTAGACCACCATTACCAAGTGCAGCATCACCTTCCTTGGAGCATTACAATTAATTAGAAACATATGAAGTGACAAAGGAATGCGAAAAAGAGTAAGTATGTTCTTGGTTTACCAAATTTACATACTTCTAACAGATTTTTCATGGAGACAAGTTTAAACTGCCACTACCAGATAGATTAAAAGCACAACTATGGTATACAAACCAGGGCAGTATGTCTTGTGTTACAACCCTTGCATGCATGACAAAGGATGCAAAACAATTTGGTGATACATCTCAATTTCTATAACAGTTGCCTTGTACTATCCTATCTTATCCTCCATCATGTTCTTTGAATTCTAAAGTTCACACTTAACATCTATATTTGAAGAAAGAGCAGAAGAATTAATGGAAAGCTAACCTGCTCTGCCACAACTTCAAAGTCAAAACCAAGTTGGCTTAATGCCTCAGCATACTGGTTGCGAATACCAAGATTGATAACACTATTTGACAAGGAACGTCCTGGCATTCCAGAAACGAGTCCACGCGTGAGCACCTCAGAAAAGAATGACTAAAACATTGATTTGAAGGGTAGACGGTATGAGAATTGCCTGATCAAATCTGGTAACTAATGTGTGAGACATACATGGACGTATATATTTAGATTTGAAACAAAATACATACAAGGCAACGTACACAAGATAAGCAAAGAAAAGCAAAAGCATTGCATGGCAAAGAGCAGGATCATCAACCAAATTTTTACAGGGTATGGAGGAAGAAGATATAAGCATGGATGAGACAAGAAAAGGACATCAGACAGAGAAGAACTGGTTTAAAACACTAAGGTAATTTTAATAGTCCTTAACTTCCCCTCACCTGCTCTAGTTGCAAGAAAATTAATTGGTTATAACAAAATTTTATAGGTAATTGAAGCATAATATTTTTATCCAAAAAAAGAAATTGAATAGTTGAAAATGACATCCATTTTTAGTGCAGCGAATGATCTAAGACGACCTTCATACGTGGAATCCAAAAACCTGATAGGAATCTAAAAATTCAACTAATTGTAAGATGCCAATCAACTAATAATTGATAACAATCAATCACTAATGAAATGTTTCCATATGAAAGTGTGAATACCCATGAGGAACTCCAGAGAAAGGAAATATAGGCGCTTTGGGTCTTTCCTCTTGAAATGTACTTGGGTATCATGCCATCGCTCAATCAACCTATCTCTCACGCTATGTGCCAGAGCCTGCAAAAAAAATCAACCACATGTTGAGAAGATCCCTGGAAATTCCCGCCAAAATTCAAAAATGTCAAATGTTTAGAGCATCAAAAGGTAAATGTCTGCCATTTTTCTGGCGGGAAGGGTCAAAATTGGTTCATTATAACAGCCTAATGAATCAGGAATGGATTGATTACCTGATAAGCTTCAAAATCATCAAAGCTAAACCTAGACCTGGCGACGGTGAACTCGACGTGATCGAGAATATTCTTCTGGAGATGAAGAGGGTCGTTCCTGGAGAAGCCGTCCATCAAGGAGAGCATCCTCTCGACCTTAACCCTCTGGTCCCCGGGCTCAGATCCCATCAATCCGGGCCTCCTCACCACCACCCCTCTCGTAGTCGGGCCCAATGAGTCGGGGGCGGAGGCTTCGGCGCCCATAGCATCCAGCAACGCACTCTGGATCCTATCCAGATCCTCCTTAGCCTCAATCTTGTCCCCGTTCGAGTCGGTCACAAAAAACCTCTTGAGGAAGAAATCGCCCTCGAACTCGACGGTGGCGCCGTCAATGCGGAGGCCGAGGACCTTGAGGACGCGAGTGATGACCTGGAGGCAGCCGATCCGGCTGCGGGCGCGGACGGAGACGGTGGTGGTGGAGGAGTCGGAGGAGTTGTCGAGAGTCACGGAGTTGGTGGCGTTGGTGCTGCGGCAGAGGATGGGGAGCACCGATTTCCATGAAGAAGTCGAAAAGGGAAGGAAGCGAATGAGAGGAGAGGGAGGGATGGAGAGCGAGAGGGGAAGGCGGCGGTGGGTGTGGAGGGCGGGAACGACGCCGTGTAGAGGCAAAGAGGTGACAGACATGGTTGCAAGAGAAATGTGAGGATGAATGGAGAGTGATAGATCATGTAATGTAATGTAATGTAATGTAAAGGAAGAGAGAAAGTAGGAGTGGAATGTACGTAAGAGAACGGATCACGGACAGTGCAGGGTCATGCTTGCCTTCGCGATCCCAATTCCCAACTCCCATTTACTTTCTTCTCCCTTTACATTTTCTACTTTCTTCTTCTTACACAATTCTCTCATAAATACTTTGTATTTTTTTAAAATGAGTTTATATTTTACATATTATATTATTTTTATTTATATATTATATTGTTCAGACTTTTATCTTAATAAAATAACACAACATGTTGTGTGCAACCTAATATTCATGTATTTTAATAATATGATTATGCAAAAATGGCATATTAACTATAAATAATTATTTTTATTTTAAAAATGTTTCAAATAATGCTCTTAACATGTTTATTTTGGCCTATCATATATTGTGCAAATGCTTTTCTCTCTCGTGTGCGAAATGTTGTTTTTGTCATTAGTTTCTTATATCTTAAAATTGAGAAAATTTCATATGATTACACCTAGTTTGACACTTTTCTCACTTAAATATTTCTAATATCAAATCTTCTCAAACACCACATCAAACAAACATTTTTTTTGTCACTGTTATTGACAGAAGTCAATTTCTTCCATTCGAGCTTGTCACATGTCTTAGACGTGCATTTTCGATGAGTGAAAACTCTATTTTTTCTTTAATTTCTTATACCCAAATTTGCCAAACTCTATCTCCGACATTGTCTCATCTGCCTCTCCTCCTCTATCTATGCCTCATTCTCTACCTCCAAAACACTAACAATCTCATTGTTGACTTGAAGAATGGGAGTAATGGAGGCAAGCGACAACGACATGAGGGTCACATTTTTCATCATAGTGGCGTCCTGGTTGGGCAAGTTAATCAACTAGGTTTGCTGTGAGCTCATGTTCTGGGATGAGATTTTCCATGACAATGGTCCCTACTCCTCCTTAGTCCTGCTGGAGCTTGTGATA
>JAYMTO010000870.1:0-10469 GCA_036898065.1 California macrophylla | reverse complement strand
TATTTATCGAGACGGGTCAAAAAAACCATCATTTCCAATTGATTTTAGGGACGACAACGAGGCGTGGTTTCCTCCCCGTCTCTCCCCCATGTTTTCATTGGGTTTGGAGATTATTTATCCTCTATTTTTTTTGTATTATCTGATATATTACATCATATTAGTGTCAAATTACGAAGATTTTAAATAATTTTTTACTACAAATATATTATAAAAACTAACAAAATCTAAAATCGAACATGACATGAGACTTATCACATTAAAATAAGACGCACATCGTTAGACCAAGTAACAAATTTGATAGTGATACATTAAATTTTTATGTATAGTGTATATATGTGGCAAGTCGGGTGCGACGGGTCGAGGTATGCTCATCTGGACCCCATTTCATCCTCCTGTTGCACTCCCATCGGGTTGAGGACATGGAGTTCTCGTCGGATTCAAATTATTTTATCATATTCACTTTGACTCATCGAAAATAAAGTGATTTTGGACCCAAAGAAGTGAAATGTTGGGCCTAATTTAGGGATAGTATTGGGCCTAAAACAGTGAAATAACTATACAAGAGTAACAAGACTATGGAGGGGAAGTATTTATGGTACCCACAAAAGAGTGAAATGTTTTGAAGAAAGATGTGACATGCAAAGATTTATCGACTTAATTGCAGATATGTCCTTCAAATTTGTTGAGGCAGTACCATTTTCAATAACTCCCAAGTTAGTTCTGCGGAGTTTTGATTATAACAGGTTAGATTTTAATCTGTATATTAACCATAAATTAGTTTCATGGACTATTTTCAAAGCTTTATGCTTTTGACAATTAATCCATTAATTGGTAAAATTTCTTTATTGTTTTTCTCAAAAGTTCAAACACAATTAACTATTGGGAAAAACTACTTATAAAAGTAAATTACAATACAATTACGAAGCAAATTATGAAATTGTCTCTAACACGATCTAAAATAAACAAACTTAGAACATCAATTTATTGATCCATTATGTCTCAACTTGCTATCTTAAAATCAAATCCAATACAATCATCATGTTATTTTACGATTTTTGTTATAAGGAAGAAAATGTTAATTTTGTTTTTGATTCGTGTTGCACTTGTTCATTTACTTAAAAACTCGTATAGTCATAAAATTTAGGCATGTGATAAATAAATGAGGGTGGTTGGGCAAATTTTTGAGCTCGAAATGAAAAGCCAAGAAGTTTGAAATCAAAGAGAGGTACTTGATAGGACAGTAATAACTATGAAGATGAAGCAGAACATCATTGTTTCACTTTCAGCAGAGACTATGAAGATTGAAGCAGGGCAGTGAAAACCAAGGAAATTATATTTAATTCTGCAGTTTCCTACTGACAATGACTTTTCTCCTTTTTGATGCTACCCCCTTCATTTTACACCCCCACACCATCTTTCTCTAAATTACATTACCATTTCCCTACTTTATGCTAATTTCATACCTTAATCAAAGGAATTGGATAAGGGACATTTCAAGTCCCTATTTACGCAATCTCTCTTTGTTCAGAAAAATGATTCATCAAAATAATGAACCACTATTGATATTGACACATATGATATCGCAAAATGTTATGAAATTTTTTATACAACTTTTTTACTTCTTGTTGTTGGATCATGTTTGTATACATCTTTACTGTCTTTTCAAAGACTGATGAGTTGTAGACATAGTTCAAAAAATGTCAAATCTTTGATGATTTCGTCATACATGATTGAGTTGCGAAAACTTCTAGATGGGTATCTACGTCTAAACTGAATTCTTTCGAACTAAAGTTAAAAAAATCACTCTAATTACTACATAAGAGTTCAAGGAATCTCTATTTTGTCAAATTGCAGTTTCATTGTAATCTGTCAAAAAGTGTGATATGAGGGAAAAAAATAAAGTTGATGAAATAGAACGATAACTTTTAATTCTGGATGTAGTCATTTGATAAATGTGTAATTCCAAGTATATGTATATGAGATTTTTCCTGAAAACTATTAAACTTTAGAGACTTAATTTAAAGTATTAAAAGTTTAAAGATGACAACACGACGGTTTTACATTCCTCGTCCATTATTCCTTAAAACTCACCGAAAACCCCCAAATGAAGCTTCTTAATCTTCTCTTAGAGCCCAAGATACGGTCAATACAATTCCAACCCTAGAAACCGCCACCTCAGGTGTAGGGTTAATAGGATTGGTCCTCTTTTACAAAAATGGTCCAAGTCTGATTTATTTCCATGAAAAAAACAGTATATTCTGTTTATTTTCTTTCCATCTTTTTATAAAAATCAAATTTAAAGCATCTGCCCAATACGGGTTGTTGTTGCTGTCATCAATGAATGCACATAACAGAACTGAAGCAAAGGTTGTTTCAGCTTTCTCTCTGAGCTCAAGTTGTGCAGAGATGGATCTTTTCTTTGCATTGAAAAGTAAATGTAAAATGTGAAATCTTGATGCTTCATGCCTGACCCTGACAGTGTGTTTGGCTATAAAGAAACTTGTAAAAAATGCAAAGAAAGGAAAGGAAAATGAGAGAAAATAGTTTGATTCATTTGTTCTTTAAAGGGAACAGATAAGTTTAGAGATCATCTAAAGCTTAGATCTTTAACTACTACCCCACCTTCCTTTTGTACTAAACTCTCTCTTATTAATCTTTTTTAAATTCTTTTATTATATAGCTATTATAATTAGATAGGACCAGTCAAATATTTGTAAAAGGACTTTTGCATGGCAACAATAGTTCCTGATCCTTTATTTAAGGCAAGCTCTTTGGTCTGTAATAGACTCACCTGGCTTCTTTCAAAATTTTCACTTTCTTTGAGACCTTTCATTCCTCAACTTTTTGAGCTCTCTCAAAAATGGCAGCCTTTTCAAATTACCTTGACAATAGCATGAATCCTTTTCTTCTAGACTCTGTTTACTTGCAGAACCATCCCATGGCCATGAAGATGGCCATGTCTGGTTTCATGGAGGATCATGGGACCAACATGGTCATGAACACCAGCTGCTTCTCCCAATTTGACCCTTCAGAGGCTGAGCCAGTTGCTAAGGGAACTGCCCCAACAGCCATGGCTCACGAGAATAGCTGCCTTGACCACAACTCCAAGGTTGCTCTGAGTGATGACAATGAGCCCTCTGTGACCAGAAAACAGAGCTCAGAGTCCTCCACTGTGGTGGACAAGCTTGAGAGTGGTGAGCAGGTGACTCAGAAACTGATCACTCCCATTGACAATACAGGGAAGGCCAGAAATGGGTCTTCCCCAAATTCTGGTCAATCCAAGGTGACCTACTAGAAACTGAACCAAGTTTTGACCAAAAAAAAAAACTTTTTCTGCAAATGGGTTGTGCTTCAAACTTCAAAAGCTTATACCTTTTGTTTTGTGATCTCATCATTTCTTTTGGCTAATTTGATCTTACCAGGATGCTAGAGAAGAGAAAGGCAAGAAACAGAAGCAATGCAATGGAGAAGCTAAAGAGAAGAAGCAAGCTAAATCAGCTGTTGCTACAACTAAGCAGCCAGAACCACCAAGTGGGTACATTCATGTGAGAGCAAGGAGAGGTCAAGCCACTGATAGCCACAGCCTAGCAGAAAGGGTACCACACTGTTCATCAACACATCTTCATTTTCATGACCAGAGTTTCATATTGCAACTTAATTTCCCTTTTTAGTTCCCATTTTGCCCCCACACCCACCATAAGAGGCCAAAAAATATGTCATTAACTCAGTATGGGTCACACTACACACACCCATCAGGGTTATTAATTGATTGCCCAAACTTCCCATATTTTGCAGGTGAGAAGAGAGAAAATCAGTGAGAGGATGCAGATCTTGCAAAGGCTTGTTCCTGGGTGTGACAAGGTGTATAAATTTACTTGTCTATCAGTTTGTCTTTCTAAAAATGTACATGGAGCCTGTCTCTTTGCTCTTCTTCTCCTTCTTCTTCTTCTTCTTCTTAAACACATACATATACATGTTTTCTGACAACTTCCATATATGGTTTTGGTCCAAAAACAGGTAACTGGGAAGGCCCTCATGTTGGACGAAATTATCAATTATGTGCAGTCCCTACAAAATCAAGTAGAGGTAATAATTAGCAAATTCATGCAACTCTAATAACTACATATATTATAATATTACTATATGGTTTGGCTAATGATTTTCTTCCTTTCTCTGCAGTTCCTCTCAATGAAGCTTGCCTCTGTGAATCCCATGTTCTATGACTTTGCCCTTGAACAAGACTCATTCCTTGACTTCAGCACTGAAGAGGTACAAAACAAACAAAGTAGAAACATAAGGAAAATAACTTCTTTTCTTCTTCTTCTGAACACAATAATTATAGAAGCTGATGATGAAATCTTTGTCTCTGTCGTGAGTTCAGAGATTAAATACCATGCATGCATCACCATTGCCGCAATGCAGCCCCAATCAGCCCACAGTTTTTGCTGATACACCACCACCACCAGCCACCATCAGACCCAATAGCTACAACAATCCTGTGGACATTTGTGCTTTCTCTCAGGTACTTTTGCAATTATTTATTCTCATGATAATTAATTCTCTGTTGTAATATAATTAATCTAATAAAAATGAAATAACTAAATATGAAGACTAAAGTCATGCTTCATTTTCACATTAAGCATGACCTGAGATTAAAAGGTACACATTTTCAAAATCAAGGGTTGTGAAGTGGCCATTTCTCTAACTTTGGGAGGAACATAATTTTCAGGATAATGCTGGTTTATTATGGGATGCTGAGGAGGAGCAAGGAGAAAAGTTTCTAAACCCAGATGAGTTCAGTGACAATGACAATCTGTGTTCGTTTGAGTAATTTGATGTATTATATATAATCAGTTCAAAATAATAAAAATTCACGTATTGTATGATCAAGGGGTTCTCAGTTCTGATTCCCATAGTCCGAAGAACACATTAAAGAGGTTTCTGAGTCTGACAATGAATAAAGGTAGTAAGATCGATGGACGGAAGAGAGAGAGAGACCAAATAAAACCAGATCCTCTCTTGAGCTCTTGTTTCTGTCCACTCTCTGACTCACTTTCATGCACAAATTCCAAATAGACTGTGCTGGTTTTGAGAGAATTATTAATATTAATATTATTATTCTTGTTATTTTTATTTTTATGAATTCATAAATAAATAATCTATTGAATAATTATTTGTTTTTACTGTTATTTTAATTATTATTTTACTAAGCTGATACTAAAAGACATAAATGAAAAAGGAAAGACTGAGATTGATGCTGTTGTTGTTGTTGACAAGACAAGTGAAGCATCTAGTGATTTCAATGGCTTTGTATTTATGGTGGAATCTTCTCTGTTTTGTCACTATTATGGCTACACTTGCAACTTGATCTAACGTTTACACTCTACAGGGATGTAATAAATTAGGACACCAAAATTTGATTGTCCAAATAATTAATCACTTAAACATCCGACTTTGTATTTATATTAATAATCTTAAAAAATATTTCATAGCGTAGTAATTTTACGAATTACCTTACACATTTCTAAATCAGATTCATCCTCATCTCACCATATTCAATCTTTATAGGACCTAAATTGTCTCTCAAAATTTGGGTTTTGGGATGTTCATTTTGAATAAACCAGTCAGTCTCAGGGAGTTAATACTTATATCACATATTATGATAATTAATAATAATATTCATAAAAAGGATGAAAAAAGAACATTTCCATGAACTTAAGATGAAATTAAGTTATATGTAGTTTAAGGCACTACATAATTAAGAAAATGATCTTGATACATTTTTATTTAACCCGTTCATTTATTAAACAAAGGATCACTGTCCCAACATCATTTGCATGAGAATATACAGTGCAAAGGAAGGATGAACAGTTGGAAGAAGTATCAAAGAGAGAATTTGTTTGGAGGATGTATGGATGGACAAGGGACTTAGGATTTAGGAAAAGTAAATGCATGCTTATGTAAAATCATAGCATAGATGATATTTGTCTACCTATAGGTTAGACAATATGTTGTTTCATGCAGTTCAATTGCTCCAAGTACATAATAACACGTTTTGACTATAGATGCATTATAGCTTATAAGACTATTTATTCCTATTTGATACAAACTCTTTATAACATATGAACTACAATTTTTCGGAAAATAATGCACAAACAGTTGAAGAATAATGCAGATCATTGTAAAGTAGGTCACAATTTGTATAATAAAGTATAAATTGTATAAGATATGATATTTCTTTGTCAACTATACTTGAATGCTTATGCTACTTACATAAGTACTAACAATCATGTAGATCACTGACCATTATGAAACATTTAATTTTGCTAGGGAGGTAGAGTTATCATCATGTCCCCTAAAACTATAGCAATAATGCAAGCTTGCTGCTTAATCAGACAATTTTTCAGACATATATGTCATAACAACATGTACTCAAACATTAAATTCATCTTTATCTGACCTTGTATCCCATGTTTATCTCTTTAATCTCCATAGTTGATTCAGACAATCCATGTGGTTATTGTGTTGCTCCTGAACTCCCTGCTTGACCCACCATGCTGCATTGTTCAGATCAGTAGTCATTTTGCAACACCAGCAGCAGCAGCAATTTGAACAATTCATGGTTTCTTGCTCAACTGGCCATCTTCTGCCATTGGCCACACCACACCCTTATGAAGCAGAGAGAAAACATATAGAAAGTCAAGCTAGCTTTAGGAGGTCTAGTCCCACCTTTTGCACAGTAGATATGACCAGAAGCAACTAGATTTTGAAGCTTTGGAGTGTTCAAAAAAAGGAAAAGGGGTTACAGATCATATGATCATGATGATAACAGTTTTCCTCTGCTTTTTAGAAAGATCATCATGATTGATCATAACTAATCACTGGAGAAAAGAGGGGTGGTCCACAGAAATGCAATATAATTCAAACATAATGATCATTGCAAAATTTGTCATCACCTGGATCAGGACTGGGTTTGATCTGAAGGGCACTTCTCCAATCATGTGTCTCATCTTCAAAAATGGAAGAACTGAAATGATTCTGCCAAGTGCATATCAGATAATAGAATTATTTACATATCAATACAGCTGTTTTCATTTAAATTATATTTTATTTCTACCATTTAGTTTGACAAAATACTTAGAATTAGAGATAAGGGACACAAAACTAGTTTAATATCTGTCGCATTGTGGAGAAAAATATCTCGAAACCAACGGGAATCCGCAACTCCCAATTCGATTGAAACAAAACAACATCACAAAACTCACACCGTACCAGCATTATCAACATCCACAAGTTTTTCATTTAACAACATTGCTAATAATATGACTTAGATAACTAACTAAATTGTCACCAAACCTTCAAGAAACTGCAAAGAAACCTCAAAACCATGCTATTTGTCCAGCTCAACAGAGCCAGGTATGATTCCGTTTGTTTGTTTGTGCCACTCATGTGTAACCTGGAGACTTCTCTTCACTTTAATCATCAGCATGCGATGTCGGTGAATGGAACGTTAACATGGATGGTAACACATCACCATATCATTCGTCCATGTGGAAATACATGTAACATTACAGATATCCTGGTCATATCAAGGTCATTTCAGAAAAAAGAGCCATTTCACTGCAAAACCTATGAGAGGCAGTGTTGTGGTATGGACACAGTCGCCATCTCATCTCAGGACATGTGATGGGTCATGCAATGTAACCATATGATCATCCATCAAGGTTGATGATGACCCATGAAGCTTGCTAAGCTTAATTGCGTGTCGATTATGAATTCCCCGACAGTGATGCATGGTCCCTCACATAAAATGTTAAAAAAATTGGCTCTTGAAATGATAACGAGAGTTCATGTTCTCTCTACCATCATCTCCCTCCAGCTAATGCTATCTATACTACGAGAACTAAATGATGATCAGAGACGGACCAAAACCATTAATGCATATGAATGAATCGAACCATTAAATATCAACCCACCAGACCAGACAGGTGGTAATAATGGTTTCTTTTTCATTTATTTTTTTGCTCAACAAGTTCTCTTTGTCCATATGGGCTACATGTGTAGGGTAGAGATATTACCTATTTTTCTAATCTAAATAGTGGGGATTGATTTGCTTTCTTTTCAATGAATTAAAAAATAATTAAGGTCCCTCCAAAACCCTTGAAATGATAACATTTCTAACCTAGCATCCCCATCCCTCAGGACCCATGGATGGTACACGGCTATTATTTTACTGATTCTCGCGATAACATATCATGTGATTGAGTCTAAAATGTTTTAAGAATCTCAACCTTTATGAAACATTTCTTGAGCCCGCCCCGAACTACCCGTGTTGTCAATTCCTAGTGAAAAGTGTGGTTGGGGTAGGAATAACAATGAGTCTCACTCGATCTCAACTAAATCTACAATTTTGAACTCTCAATCGAGTTAGACATAGATAGGCAGAGGAGACTAATCATGGGTTTCTTGCAACTAGGATCAATCGAACTAAACAGTTTTGATCAACCAAATGGTATTGCTACAATGGTCGTAGAGGTTTAAGTTGTCTTGATTATAACAAGTTAGGAAGCAGTAATCATTCTATTCCGTGCACAAAACATATAGACAGCAAAAGCATTATTCTCCTAAATTTGCTCTTGATGTCTCCTCTGAGCAGCACATGAGATGGCTGAAAAGAGTGGTTGTACTAACCAAATCCCCGTAGTTCGAGTCATTTTGTCACGAAAAGCAAATAAAACTTGGGTTTTATAATTTCTGCATTATTATCTATAATCATAAGAAAAAAAATGATTGATAATTTTGAACCAACAACATTTTATGTTTATTTTCCTAACAACAACAACAACAACAATAATAATGTGCCTGTTTTATCTACTCAATATTATGTAATTACCAATCGATTTCCCCTCCTTTTTCATTCTTAGGAAAAGAAGGTCTCTATCGTTTAATGTTGTTTTATGAAGTACAAGATGGATCAGAAACAAAAGAAAAATAAACATGTATCTGTATGTATCCAACAAACAAATTCTTTTTTGTTGCTAGCTTACCTTTCACCCAAAATTTGATAATTACCCAAAACTCAAGTTCAATTATAGCAAACAAAACCAACTTCACCTTCTCAAGATCTTTATAATCGAATGGTAAACAAGTCATCATCAATTCATTCCAACAATCAGAGATATTAAATTACATTACTGTTAACAAATTGGACCATTCTACAGCACAGATAAAGCCAACTCTTCAAAAAAAAAACTGGAGATTATTATAAGAAAACTCTCCATACTGCATTACAATTTGAGATACTCCGCAGAGAATATTTGACTTTAGTTACTTGGAAACAACACAAATATGCAAAGAGAGAGACGGGACGATTTACCAATCAAATTCATATACACTAGGAAATATCTAAGGAGCCAAGGGACTAAACAAGGGAATGCATTTTACTAAAATCCTGTGAGATTGCTTGTTTTTTGTTTGTTCTTTTTTCTAAAAGGACAAAGGATGATACGCAAAATTTCATATAAAGAGGGGAGGGACTAGGGAGGGGTATGGTGGGTTGGGGACCAGGGGTCAGGTCCGCTTTTTGGGCCGGAGTGGGCTGGGATTGCTTCTGATAGGACCAAGGTCCCGCCACAGTGAGGATGGAGCCACTAATGAAGAGGCAAGTCCCGCATAGCACGGTGGCGATTGAATTACATTGCCCCACTCGTCTTAGCTAGCTAAGAAGAGGGAGGGGGAAGGTGACCTTTCCCCCCATATGATTTAACAGTGCAAGATGCATGGAGTTCAGATCTCTTGTTAGCTAAGGCATGGGCTGTCCAAAACATATGGACACAAGATTTGATCCCACTTGTTTATGTCTTGTTTTTATCCCTTATTCTATCTCAATTAGGCAATTACAGATCTCATGTAGGCTTATAGCTTAACTAGCACTAAAGGTTTACAAAATAAAAGGAATGGAGATATATATAACAAAGCGGTGCCCGGAATAGATTGATAAAAACAAATTAGTCAGAGAGAAGTACCTAAGATAGGGACCAGGTAGAACCAATTGCTTCTCTGAAGCCTCTTAGCTCTTTAGGCTCCATGAAGCCATGTCTGCTAGAGTCCATTTCTATTCTGAGTCTTTTCAGGCAATATGCATCCAGTTCTAATAAAAGAAAAGAAAATTTGCTCGATATTAAAATGCAAATCTTAGAGCTTTTCCAGATGATAATGAATTGTTTTTTTTTCTAATTTGGGAAGTTACATGAGGCACTTCAAGAAAACAAAACCAAGGTTTTAAAAGGCTGAACTGGAACAGAGGCGTGTTCCTCTAGCCCCACGAGGCGTAAGCCTCAATAACAAAAATAATAAATTCATAAAATATCATACAATTTAGTTCAAACAACACATAATTCCATAGCAAAGTCACAAAATTCATCAAATTAGAAATTATAAGTCTTAAAATCATAAGCTTCATTAAAACA
>JAYMTO010000869.1:0-10471 GCA_036898065.1 California macrophylla | reverse complement strand
TAATAATATAGTTTTTAAACTAATAACTATATAGTATTAGTATACTTTGAGGATAGTTTACTAAAACTAAAGTCATTTGATTTTAATTAATTCCACTCTACCTCTTAGAATAGAAAATCTCCTAGGGTAAAAAAAATTTTAATTTTAAAAAAAGAAATTTAGAGGATATCGCAAAGAAAATTGTAAAGAAAAAACTTGTGTCTATTAGACCCAGGTTTGAGTCCGAGCAACGGTATTTCTCCATTTGTGATCTTTAATGTAATTCTTGCCCTATACAGACCATTTCAACAAACCACCATGCATATTTTATACGAAGTTCGTGTTTGATGAGATTTGGCTCTATAAGTGGTCCACACAAGATCTTTTCATTTGACTTCATTGCATTAAATTTGAAAGATACCAAGTGTTAGGTGTGATGACTACTCGCAACCAAACTTTCAAAATCAAACACGAACTTCGTATCTCTATGTAAGATGACGGTAACGACGTGGATTTAGAAAGGATTTTATGATACTATCTCATCTTCTTAAGATAGAGGATTCAAAATTTTCATTAGGATAGATTTCAATCGCATTTAGTGATCTCAACACCACCCGCAAAAAATCGAATTTGAAGTATTTTACTATCGCTAACAATTAAAGAAAATTTCAAAAAAAACAACTTAATCTTGTGTTTTACAATTCACAGTCAAAGATACATAGATCTGGCTATGTTACCTGCTCAGTTTCCACATGACATTAACCAGATGAGCCCTCTTGCTGTGCAATGTAATTAATGATACAAGTATTGTTTTTAAGCCCAAAACTGCCATACAAGTTATGGAGCTGCAAAAACAGAAAACAAAATGTTTGATAGAACCTACATAATTTTCATAACCTGATGGCCTAAACATTACAAAGTGCCCCAGTTTACTTAATTTGACACAACATCACGCCACGAAATTTCTCACAATCACATATCTCCCTCAAGAAATGAAAAACATAACATTATGGTACCATCTGTCCGGATTGTTGGTCGTCTTACCACTAGTCTGTCCAGATCGTTGTTTCTGCCCATGTAGAGTTCAGTCTGCTTCATCTACTTGTCCATGACCAATCTTGGTAGTGTGTAAGATCATAATTCAGTATTGGCGCAGGTCATTTAGCAACAAGAGTCCTCTTCTCCAATAATGATTCCAGAAATGATGAACATAACTTGGTTAGCGGAGGAAGATTGTGTGATGACCCACTGAATATGGTCTCCCATGGCCTCTCAGATAATACTGCTGGAACATCTGAAATCTGCTTTCTCTTTGGGTCAAAGTGAGCTAGCTCTCCGTAAATAGATGCATACCCGAATTTCCCTGTTACAAATGTCATTTTAGTTAGTCTTCAACTGCAAAAATTAATAGATAAAAATATCAAACTAGTTTTATTAAGCTTTTTTCTTCATTTTGGCCGAGTGTTTACATATACAAGGCATATCACATCAGTCATACATGCAATAAGATAAGTTCTCAAACTTACCACTTGATCCTAATAATAGAAAGATGTGCAGTATCAATTAACTATTTGTCTATCTTAAAGGTTAACCTTAAAGTGATGAAAATGAACTTAAAATCCTGCAGCTTGCTTCATGAGTTTGACTGGCAAGAATTTTGATTTGGGTACCAATTGCATTCGTCTATTATATCTACTGAAAAAATCTAAATTTGTATAGATATGGAGGTCATAAGTTTATAAAAGGCAGTGACTAGATAGTTCATCTCATCTAGGTCCAATGCAATTGATATGATCTCATCAACATAATGACTCAATATGTAAACCACAATGACCACACCAAGACAGATTTGACTTAACTGGTAAGCTGCACTGTAACTATTATACTTTTTATATTCTACAGCTGGCAAGAACAATGAAATAGGAACTCTGGACAAAATAAAATTGAAGGAAAGACTACCAAGTTTTAATATTAAGTTCATTTTCATAGCACACATAGCCGTTAACAAATATCAAGTTGAAAAGCCAAACAGATGCAATAGGAAATAAAACTAAGGCAGGTTCACCTGTTTCTTCAAGTGTTAGAGGGTCCTCCAGACGGGACACATTAACCTCGTCTACTTCTTTGCCATACGGATTAAAGAGAACATATTCATGGTTGCAATTGACATATGCAAGCAACACTTGAGGTGGTTTCCCATCCAACATATGATCATTGTCTTTAAGGAAAGCAATTGCCCCTCCCTTGGCCTGCAACAAAAGGATCATATTACAAGCTCATTCGGCTGGTTTTACTGAATTTAACTTGTGGCAATATTGTAATGGAGCATGCCACCTGAACTAAAAATGAATGCCAAGAAGATAAAGAACACAATCTGTTTGGCAAACGGAAGAAAAGGACAAGGGAAAGGATTGTCAAGGAGGTACTATACTTATATTACCTTCATAGAAATAAACATATGTAGTTTGTTTATGTTTGCTCAACATTGTCAGCATATTAACTTAATCAAACTCATATTTGTCTTCTCTCCTCTTCCATTTGTTTGTTTCAGTTAGTGTTTCTTATAATAGGATCATAGTAACAATTCTGTATAGTGGATGTAAGGGCCTGCGACAACTTTGCAACATTGAAATCAAATGTGTTCCTCACTGAGGAAGTAGAGCACAAAACCTTAAACAGTATTCTTTTTCAAGAATGTTAAGACGCGAGAGGACTCCCTGCCAATAGGGCAGATGAATTATGGGTTTGAAGATAACTAGTTTCAAATGAACCCTCTTTTACTTAAGAGAGAGAGGGACTTTGACTGATCAACAAAACACTTGAGTACCTCTCAATTTCCCAGACACATTCAGAGTAATGTTCTCCTTATATTGGGAGGGGTATCACATAAAATCCATGAGATCAAACTTAGCATGAAATCACTAGGAAGTAGGAATGACAGCACTGAACCTGCAGACTATGTTCCTCATAAAAGGAGGCTGCATTTCCCACAGGATCAGCTATACTAATAAGGTGTCTACCAATTAAAAGAAAATTGCCGAGACAGGAAGCAACTTATACCTTACTCACAGTCCAGGTTGCCACAGGAACAGGATCATATACATTAAATAACACTATAACTCCATCCCTTCCTAGAGAAGTTAATTCGTCTGCCTCCGTGGACTTGGAGAAATTAGGGAGAAGGGCAAGAACTGCAAAAGATGATGAATCCGTTGAACATGCCATGGCTGTAAAAGACATACTAAATGTCATCAGCATCATAAAAGTAGCAAACAGAGAATTCATCTTGAAAGTTGAAGATCACAACAGGATAAAATTAGAAACCAAACTAGGCAGCATATCACATAGTATCTTGAGATAGTAAGTTCTTGTATTGCAAGAAAAATTTATAACAAGTCAGATAGTGAAAATATTTTAGATCTTGAGTCATATCTTTCAAGGTGATAGCACATTACCACTTCCAATGTCAATGTTGCAACACTGAGTGATAAGCTTATTACAATGAAGCAAAATATGTTAGGGCACTCAAGAAACAACTTCAGCTTACAAAAGAAAAGGGAATCATCGAACCTTCTACATGAAGCTTATACGACCAACATTCAGACAGCTTTAACATGCTCCAGATAGCTAGTTGTGGTTTCCTATCTTGAGATGCAGACACAAGATACTCTCCAACAAATGACAGGATAGTGATTGGCTGTAAGCAGATATTTAAATAACTTATATTGAGATGACACAGAAATAATAATGTTATGGAGACTTAGTGGCATATACCATTTCTGTACAGAAATTAGAATCACAGCAAGTAATTACTTATTAATGCTCAAAATTTAATCTAAACCGTCAACGGGCTGTCCAACATAGAAACACACACACACACACACATATAAAGGGTGAGGGTCAAGTACAAACCACCCCTTATAGTACAATCCTCCAAACCATTCAGAACCATTAGATAATAAAATGGACGGCTGAGATTAAAGATTTTTGTACATTACATTACATAATTTAATGTTGTAGATTAATTTTTGTACATTACATGTTTTGATTGTGTAGATACATTTTAACACAAGATTACATTTATTGATGTTGTAGATGACATGGTTTGTAGGAATGTATTATAAGGGTGGTTTGTACCTGGAGCCATCCCTATATATATATATATATATAATCAAAACAGAGGACAAACAGGATCAGAAATAATACCATGAAGGTATTTCCAATTACAGCCACAAGAACATTTTTATCTGGGTCCCATAGAGTAATGACTGTTTCAGCAGCAACTGCCAGAACAGAGCCATCCGAAGAAAAGGCTGCAGCTGTCATTTTCTTTTTCCTGCAAAGCAATTCAAGCACAAGATTAGACATGAGAACACACACAGAGATATAAGAAAAAAAACATATATCATTACTCAATTGTAAAAGTTTATATCAGCAGCTGAGGCATATTATTGGCACCTTCATACATGGGAACAGAAATATACTTTTAAATTGGAAATAACAGTAATCGAAGGGATGAGAACCAGCTACCTCATACTTATTATATGAGATCTCCGTAACTTTTCCCAAAAATGTCAGCATGTGTGATTATTTGGAAGATACTATGAATTTGATCTTCTTTGAAGAGACAAGTTCACAGCACATGGTTGTGAAGTAGATCAAATGTGATTGAACCTAGTAAACTAAGCTCAACACAAACTTGTTGATGAAACTACCCCAAGGAAATAAATAAATATCAACTCCAAACGGATTATAAATTGATACTCGCAGTACTGGAATCAAGATGGCTTTGATTAGCCAATTCAAAAGGCATTTTCAGTCAACTGACGTGAAATGATAATTGAATTCTGCAATAAATTTCTTGGATGTATAAGAAATAGAAATCTCTTCATTACGAACTTTAACGACCCTGCACATCAGTGCCAGCATAATAAATATTTTACTCTTACTAGCACGAATAGTCGAAGACCATACTTGTATGAGCCAACAGCATGGCACGTCCATCCAGAACTCTGAAGCATTTGATCTTTCTGATGAATCTCATTTTCGCAAACCCAAATCTGTACATCAAACCAAAACATTAAATTTCAGAAGCGTGTAGAGATGACTTAGTATTTTGAAAACTATGTTAGGAATAACCTTGAAATCACCACCATGTGAAGCAGTGACAGCCATGTGACGGGTAGGATGGAAAGCAACAGCAGAGATAGAAGAATCCCTAGACATTAGCAAGCAACACACTTTACATATATGACATATATTCAAGGAAGTTCATTCTATTTATCCACATCATGCAACTGGAGCAAAGACAATCATTATAGAGTTCTACTTACTAACATCGAAAACTTATACAATTCTAAATAACTATGTACAAGTAGTTCACAAGCCCAAATAAGTAGTCATATGAACATATCCCATTAAACACTTCAAATTATTCTCATAATATTTTATCAGTAAATAATCCAATGCCAAACCTGTGAGGTTCATAAACAACGGTAGACAAGCTGAACTTTTTATCTTGAGAACCAAGTGACCAGAACTTCAGGCAAACAAGGCCCCCTAAGCCCTCTTCAGGAAGCTTAACTTCAGCAGTACCCATTATAGAACCATCTTCTGAAAGAGCCACATGTGTCACTACCACCTGTAACACAATATTAAGGGTGATCATTATAGCTTGCTTACATGAGATTATTATAGTTGAATCTAAATTAGACATGCAGTGCATTTGAGTATGTCCTGAGGAAGAGTCATTTCACAGAAGAGGAAATCATAAATCAGGAAGCCTACCGTGACATCATCACCTGGTTGATGGTTTCTCTCACACACTTGAGCCTGCAAATTGCAAAAAAAATACACTTCAAATTTCAAGTCAATGCATAACACAGAAAATGGAACATATGTCTCTTAAAAAATACAGTATATGCTCTGCACATTGGAAGGGGTACAGCCACCCTCAATGTCCCCCCTCTTAGGAGACCAGCAAGCCATAACCAACAAGAGAAAACAAAAGAGATAGATAGAAGCACAAAGTAGTTTTACATAACAAACGTAAGCTACATTAAGAAGTAAAGTTCATTGATGGAATAAATACATGCATTGCAAGTATATACCAGCAGGGAAGTTGCTGTCAGTTTCATGACACAATGACTGAGAAAATGTTTTAACATTATTTAGTTAACAATCAACCATCCTCACCTCAAAAACTCCGCGGTCATCAAACAAGCTATAGAACTGGACACAGTAGTTCGCTGTACGTAATGCAACGAGCCCAGCATTGCGATCAAATGCAAGTCCACTATGTGGGCCTTTGTACACCTCTGGAAGTGAGCATGGTAGCTGAAGAAAGCAGTGTAACACATTTAGAAGAATACAATGACTTGTTTTTATAACACAAAAGGCATCATGATTTGTAGATAGGTACAATATGAAACTATTACTAAAACTCATTTCAGAATACATAGAACAGAGGTCACACGACATAAAAAAAAGTACGATTTCATCAAGCATATCCATGCAAAGCAAGTGGTGTACTCCCTTTACATGATAAAGTCAAGGTTCTAACAATTTTAAATACCATTTAAAATGGGGAAAAGTTATGATTGCTCCATTGAAATAAGATTCCAGCAGAGATTTCAATATGCACTTGTTGCCTTAAAAGACAAGGCAGAATCAATGCCATTTTTTTATGTGCTTATGCAACAGGCAACTACATAGATGCTTCATTTGATGGGAGGGATAAAATAGACCATCAGTACAGTATTTTTACTAATAAGATAGTCATCTGGTCGATCAGACATACACTAGTTACACAATACTACAGCAACGGAAAATAATATCACATTGGATTCTGAAGTACACAATCACGGCAATAGAAACAAACCTTGATCCCCGAAACAGACTTCAAAATTTCCATAGACGGCATCTTGAGTAGATGAAGCTGATTATCTGCACAAGATATCTGAACAAACTTATTTCAGTTGTAGTGATAAATTCAAAGCATTCAGGTATTAGTGATGCCAATCCACGAATACTGAATACAGTTAACTAGATTTTAGTATACTAAGAGAAGTCCTTACAGACGCAAGCAAAGGATCTGGAGAAAGCGTAAAATATAGAAGTGGTGAACCAATTCGTGGTAAAAATTTCTTCTTCCCTGTGTCTATTTGCCAGACCACAAGAACTCCTTCCTTTCCACCTGACATTGACAAAGGTATGCATCATAAACAGGAAACTTACCGAACACATCAAAATTAAACATCCAGCAATATAAAGTTGAAAAGGAAATGGTGTCTATTTTGCGATAATATTATCCATGCTTCTCCGCAGAAATTTGAATGCAGATTGATAATAGTTATATATCTAAACAAGACTAGTAGAGAGAACTTTAATTAATTCCATCAATAATATTGTAATATAAAAGCATGTTTGAACAGATTCCATAATGGTTAGCAGCAACTGGCATATTGTACATAACACGGGTAACTTATGGACACAGGACTGTTCACATAATAGATCTTGAGATATATACAGGAAAAAGTACATGTTAAACAAACACATACAACTCTGAGATAAAAAGTTTGGACAAGAGACATACAATTTATTCAGCCATCATTACCCTTTAGACTACTGGGCATACATCAAACTGTACTTGGACCATCAAAACAGATATACAGAAAACATGAATCCTGCCCAACAATTTAACTGCTATCCTATATCTGAGAGGCAGACTAACTAACCAATTGTTCTTCCCAGAATAGTTCATAATGCATTCATGTTATCCACTGTAAAGCAAACAGAACTTCAGGAGAAAATTAAGTTCATCCATAATAGCAGTAATTTACCTGAAAACAAATGAGCTCCATCCGAAGAGAACGAGAGGATATTCACCTCATCAGAATGCCAATGCCATGTGGTGCAGGAATCTGCATCATCATCTCCTCTTACCCCAGGTCTTTCTTCTTCATTATCAATCAGTCTTCCATTGCCTAGTTTATCAGAATTAGAGAATACTCTATTGCCGAATCCCCTCCAAATCAAAATTCTCCCACTTCCATCACCAGCAGCTACAATACTCTCAGATGGATGGAATGCAAGAACAGTCAAGGTCCGTGTGTGGTGCAGTGTTATCGATCTAAGTGTCATTTGCTTATTCTCAACAGCAGGAACCTTCCATATATAGAATTTGTGTTTGTGACGGATACTGAAGAATTTTCCTGAGGGACTTATGGTTATAAATTCTGGTTGTTGGGTCTGTCAAAAAGTGATCATATCAGCATCAAACATTAACAGCGTGAATAATAGAAAATTACTAAATGACAGGTCTATGCTATAGATTGAGATGGTAACATGGTTTATATTATAAACATTATGTACAAATATAATATTTTGAATTTAGTGTCTCGGCGACACTTCTTTCAATGTTTACATGCTATTTTTTCAAAGCATGGCACTTCAAATGGGTAAAGGCCCAAAGCTGACACATTTTGCCTTTAGTTCAAACAATTCATTCTCTACAGCTCATATAATTTCAATTTAAAAATGTTGAAGTGAGTTAGATTTTCTTGTGGTTGGGAATCTGGTAACTTCTTTAGTTCTAGATGAAAAGTAGAAGTAGCTCAAGAAAAAAAAACATTCATGAAAGCAACTGTTAAAATGTTTTTTCTTCAAAAATAGAACTATTCAAATGTTGAAGTCATGGAAATTCCATCTTATCCTTTATAATATTATTATTTCCTGCCTAAAACAAATTCCATGTCCTGTCAGATCAAATAAGTTCTAAAATAGTACAATGATTTTAGAAGTAGAAGATAGATGTAGAAATATCCAAAACTACAGAGTCCAAAAGCTTTATAAAACTATACCTCTTTCAGAATCAATCCGCCAGCGAGGCGTGATTTGGTCAGATTACACTTCCTAATTCGACCGCATAAAGCTTTGTTCATCTCTTTAATCTCTTCTGTAGATATATAAGCAAAATTGTCAGGTTGTCCCTCATTGCCCTCGGCTGGATGACCTAATAATGATGGGATAACCTGAAAGCCAAAATAAAATCAACACTGGTACAAAATAAGAAAGTCATAACAGAAACAAAAAAAAAAACAAATTGATCTATAAGAAAAAATCCATTTCTATTTGGCAGGCAAATGAGTAAAAGATGTGTTAAATTTGGATTGCCTTAGTTCAATTTCCCAAATTAAGAGTACTCTTTTCAGCTTGAACAATCAGCAACCTGGAAATCGAACTCCGTGTAACTTCAGCATTATTAATCAAATTCTTAAGTCAGTATCATTGCATTTAATTCATATGAATTGACCACTAGCAGTCTGACCTAGTCCAATAGCATCAATATGAACCTTAATAAATACAACAAAATAAATAATTAAAAATCCTTTGTTCTAGATACTACATTCTTACAACCTGAAATTGAAACTTGAAGTTAGTTCCACAAATTTAGCCCAAAAAATAAGCCTTAATCCTTCAACATATTTGGTAGAGTCCCAGTAAAAATCCCTAATTTTCTTTAAACCAAAACAAAAATTGACACATGAAATGCTGTTATTATTATATCTCACCATAGAGAAGATGGGCAAGCCAATATGGACGGTCCTGATCAACTCGGGCACGGCGAAATCCCAATAGCGAATGGTTCCATCGAGGGAGGCGGTCCAGCAGTAGCACAGCTTAGGGGTGGACGCAGGTACTACTATCACCGTCGTCACAAGCGCCATGTGACCCTCCAAGGAAGACACCTAAATAGAGAGATACAGGTGAGCGAAAATGCGGGAGCTGAAGAATAGAGAAGACAATACCTGTAAGCCGGTGGAGGTGCTGAAGACGGAGACAGTGTTGGTGGTGCAGACGAGAAGGCTCTTGCCATCATTGGAGAAGGCCGGAGCTGAAGATACGTAACTCTTGCCGCCCCTTATCATCTCTGCGGCGGTGATTGATGTTGTGGTGGTGGCGGCAATGGCGCTGCAAAAGCCCTAACGACTCCTTAGTCTTAAACCCTGAGAATTTAGTAGTCGTAGAAACTGAAATTGGAATTTCCATTTTTATAACTACTCATAAAATCAAATAAAAATGTTGTGTAATCTTTCTATGGTTATGATTGGGCCGCAAAGCCGTGTCCATTATGGGCTTCGTACAAACATTATTACAGGCCCAATTATATATTGGAAAAGTAATTTGAAAAAATATGCTCGAGATCGTCTTAAATTTGATTTTTATATTCAAAAAGTATTAAATTTGAAAAGTATGTTTATTTTTGTCAAACTACTGAAAATGGATGAGGAAATCATTTTTTCTCCACCATCGTTACTTTTCAGGTTACGGGAAGATAGGGACACCGACTAGATGAGGGTTCGAGAAAATTTCAGTTCTTTCAAGTTCACTCCATATTTTAACTTGGACCTTCTTGTTTTGACAACACATCCATGAAAAGGTTGGTGGAAACTCGGAGTGTAGACGTTGTAATGATGATTTTTTCCAAGAA
>JAYMTO010000868.1:0-10477 GCA_036898065.1 California macrophylla | reverse complement strand
GAGATGATTTGAAAGACTGAAATAAAGAGATATAAAGTGCATAAATCATACAAAATTGAAAGATATAAAAGGTAAAAATGTATTAAAATAAGAAAATTCGAGTATTTATATCTGATTGATATCTTCAATTGATACGATAATAATCTATTGAAGATGTCTATAGTTGTCCACTATTCACAATAAATCACACGACATGAAAAGAAGGTTGCAAATCGATGGTTTTATGAGAAAAAAATGTTGAATTGTGAATGAAGTGGGGCAGCAAAATAAAAAGGGGATTAAAAGGACTTCAGAAAAAACATGGGTAGTCTCACTAACTTGGCTTGTTATTGTGTATAATTGTGCTAATAATAACTGAGCTTTTAAATACTAGTGAAGACTAAAATTACAAATGAGTCAAAACATCAAATAGTAAGTTAGTTTTTTGGGGCCTATATTTGGAAGGGGCTAAAGCAGATGTCTTCTTTGTTTTATGGACAGGTCAACCTTGTATAACAAGGTAACATCCCTTGTCTTAACCATTGACGCATGTCAAATTAATGTGCAAGTAAAATGTTTTTTTAACTTTGTCTGGTCATAATTTTGTACAAGGATGTTTATTTTGGTCGGATTTTGTTTGATTTTATGCAAACTTTAGAGATTAAGGCAGTCAAAACATGATAGAAAGTGTCTAAAGTTAATTCGTGGAGTGATTTGGCTCTATGTGAGTCTCCAATGTACAATTCCAACTGGTTTGGAAGGAAACAATTAAACTAGAATCCTTGAGAGGTCATAACTCGATAAATATATGTTGGTTTAAAGTGAAATCTTACTCTGTCACTTTCAATTTTCAGAGAGGAAAATGATGGAATCACAACATGATGTAACAAATATGGTTTCCTTGAGCAATTTAGCCTGCAATGACAATAGAACACTTAAAATACTTTGTACGATCATAACTCTGCATTGGGATATCCGTTTTGGTCCATTTTTTGTATGATTGTATATAAACTTTAAAGATTAAGGCGATCAAAACATGATAGAAAGTGTCCAAAGTTAATTGGTGGAGCGATTTGGCTCCATGTGAGTCTCCTTTGTGCAAATTGAATTGCTCTGGAAGGCAATGATTGAACTAGAACACTTAAAATATTTTGTACTGTCATAACACTCCATATGAGTCGTTAATGTACCATTTCAATTGGTTTAGAAGGCAATGGTTGAGCTAAAACCCTTAGGAGGCCATAACTTGGCGAAGAAATCTTGGTTTAGGGTGCATTCTTGCTTTATCACTTGCAATTTTTGGAGATAGGGGATGTAATCCAACATGATATAGCATATATAATTTCCTGGAGCAATTTGGTCTAAAATGACTATAGAACACTTGATTCGAATTAGACTACTTTATAATTTCATAACTCTATATTGGAATATCTGTTTTGGTTCGAAATTTTTTTTCATTCGATGTGAACTTTAGAGCTTAAGACGGTCAAAATATGATAAGAAGTGTCCTAAGTTAAATTGATGGATTGATTTGGCTCCATGTGGGTCTCCAACATACAATTCGAACTGCTATCGGAGGGAATGGTTGAACTAGAACACTTGGGTGGTCATAACTCGGCGAAGAAATATTGGTTTAGGGTGAATTCTTACTTTATCACATGCAATGTTTGGAGAGAAAGGGGATGGAATTTTAAAATGATTTTACAGGTATGGTTTTATGGAGCAATATGACCTGAAATGACAATAGAACATTTGATTCGAATTAAAACACTTTGCAATTGCGTAACTCCACACTGGGATGCCTGTTATGGTCAAATTTTAGTTTGATTATATGCAAATTTTAGAGATTAAGACGGTCAAAACATGATAGGAAGTGTTCAAAGTTAATTGGTCTCTATGTGTTTCTCCAACGTATAATTCGAATTGCTCTAGAAGGCCATGATTGAACTACAACACTTGGGAGGCCATAACTCGAAGAAGAAATGTTATTTTAGGGTGAACACTTGCTTTATGACTTGCAATTTTCGTAGATGAAATGGATGGAATCAAAACAGGATATAACATATATGGTTTCTTGGAGCAAGTGGGCCTAAAATGACAATAGAACATTTATTTAAATAAGAGTACATTGAAAGGTCATAACTCCACACGGGGATGTTTGTTTTAGTCAAATTTTTATTTGATTTTATACAAATTTTGGAGATTAAGACAATCAAAACGTAATAAAAAGTGTTCAAGCTTAATTTGTGTAGCGATTTGACTCAGTGTGAGTCCCGAACATAAAGTTTGTGAATGACTTACTTCATTAATCATCCGCAGTTCTCCTAAAAAAGTTACATATTTATGCTACCAAACATAATAGCATTTCACCAGAATTGCAAATTCTTTCCTCCAACTACTCAAAACCATCACAACTAAGATGACGAAGATGCCGGAGGCTTAACACCCTAAGAACCAAATAATATTATAGGAAACACTGAGAATTACAGAATTATGAAACTGAGCACACATTAACTATTGCAGAAATCTTCTTCCACCTCCCATGCCTAGCAATCAAGCCTCAAATTATGTATGTTGTACTGCACTTTGATTACTGTATCCCGTGCTAGCAATTTGCTTATGCGACGATAGAAGGATCCTGCATCAAAAGAAACATAAGAGCAAGCAATGTATTAAAATACTCATCCTGTGATAAGTTAATGATTTTTCACCTTGTTGACTGTTTTAACGGAATTATCTATAGACAATATAAATATTTTCCAGTCCATGTATTTTTTCTATAGCTGTTAAGGGTTATATCATTACTTGTAGTAGAAATAATAACAGCCCACCTTTGCTGTCAAAGTTGACACTGCCATGTGAAATTTTTCTTTGGTTTTTGAACCTGCAACTTGTCCAACCTTTGCTACCTTACTGAAAGCACCATTCAGCCAAGATGTTCCTGCAGTCACATACCTGTCCAGCTCCAAAACCAGGTACATTAGTTGATGTTCTTTTCTTAATAAGGGCTGCTGATGTAAGATTGCTGAATTTACAAAATCAAGAAAAGTGGAAGAACCAAAGATGAAAGAGAATACTAACTTCAGAGGACCGGGAGATGAGAATTTGTACTCGTTCTACCATAATTGAGAGAAATCCATAAAGGCATAAACAGAATCATTTGACAAAACTTAAACAAATATAGCCTTGCTATGTGAAGACCCGTTTCATTGATGAGTTAAGACTCGGAAACAACAGGTAAAATGCAAAACTTTACAAAGGCCAAATAAATAAAACTTAGTTGACGTAATTCCTTGAAAAAATGTACCAAAAGACCTACTTAAGCAATCATTTGGGAGTTGAGATAGGAGGAAGAGGAGGGGTTCTTTTGTTTGGATTTTACGCAAATTAATATACTTATGAAGCAACCTATATCCCTCCTGCATTTGAGCTTTTCATGTGTGAAGTTAGATGGAAAACCTAACATGAATTCACTCAGAAGAAGCCCCGTCGCCTATGAGAAGCAACAGTATGTTAATTTCCAACTACCTCTATAAGATTGCAAAGTCATTTAAACTGATCTTTTCCGGCTAAACATGAATAAATCACTGAAAAACGGTATCATGACTTCTACACTGTTTCAGAATTGAGATGTTTTACCTGCTTGTTTTGACAGCTGATCCCGTGTTATTTATCTTTCTTTCCGCTGCAAATACTGCTGCCATTGTTTTATCAGACACTTGAAACCTTTGATCAACAGATTTTACTTTCTCATTAACCACTGAAATCCCAACTGTTAATTTCTCTGTGAGTCCAACTTTCTTATCAAAGGAAACAACTTTGGCAGATGCACTGGCTGTCAATTGATGCTTCTCATCAAATGCTTTAGCCTTGTTCACTGCATCTTGTCGTATAGCAGAGCCTTTTGCCAACACATTTGTAACTACTTCTTGTGCTCTACTAACATAAATTCTTCCACCACTAGGCGAGGCTGGAGAGCTAGCATTAGCCTGCTAACAATGAGATGTCCATTACAATAGATACTGGTAAATATTTTAAGGTGCTGAATACTAAGCAAACCAACCCACTCAAACTCCCTAAAATGCGCACATATTGTAGGGTGATGTAACTTAACTATGGTGGACCATCTCACACTAAAATACCCATCCTTCTCACTGAAATTAGATAACAATCATTGAAAGTATCAGCTTAGATAACAATCATTGAAAATATCAGCCATATAACCAACCATTCTCAGGTACAGCCCCCAAAAAGTTACAAAGGTATTCTATGAGACAAACCAAACAATCGTGTATATGGATCCCCAGCATATTAACAAAATGATTCCATAGCTTGCTCATTTCGGACATGCCTACATGGAAGGGTTCCAACTGATGAGAATTCTTAGCATCGAGTTGGATTTATAGTTACTTATTGGTCTACCTCGGCATATGGAGATGCATTCTCCTCAGGTGCAACACATGCGAGATCGTTCTCTGTTCTTACTTCCTGTACAAATTGCACCTTATGAATATGAAACTTTGGCTACAAGTCTTGAAAGGAGATTGTACAAACTAGTTAACATACTTGCATATCACATCTTGGTACATAGTTTAGCACAGGAGTTATGCTCACAAGCTGGTCTACAATTGTTGCTCCCTGAGACATAAAAAGTCGGGAAGAAATAATCAGAAAATATAAAATGTTCGCTAATCTGTAGTAGCGAGAAGTTTTCAGTCACAACTTCAAACATAACAAAATTCACCACCTAAAATGATATTTGTAATATATGTCAAGGTCATGCTTCCTCTCCAAGTTAGAAAGAGAATGGCTTGGCATTATATGTAGACATATCATAGGATTCCGATGGAAGAAAGCGATGAGAATACGAAGGTGGACAGAGAAATTACCAATATGACCAATTACTTTTACATCATAGTTGATTATAACTGTTTGCCCACAAGTAAATTTACTCCACTCCCAAATAGTGATCCAGTCCAGCAAATAAATCTCCAAACGCAAGCTTCGTGCTTTACATAAAAATTTACTCAAAATTATGACATGTAGTTTCATAAAAACAGTACAGTTCAGTTCAGATGTCTACACCGTTTTCATGTAAATTTGACCCACTCTCCCACCAACAACAAGAACGCCCTTTGCCCCAAAAGCTGGAGTATGTTGTGGGAATACTTCAACAGAACTCCTTGGGATAAAAATGTGACCAGCCCCTGGTTACACAAATTAGCAATCCTTCTAAGCCTATGAATCTAAGTATCCGTATTTTACTATCATACAGCAAAACTTTCATCCTTGAATCAGCTCTAGTTTACTTGCATTTTCATATGAAAATAAAGGTGTGCTTGTGCATATGTCTATTTACAAGCAATTGATTATGTGAAATGCTGAGGTCTAAAAAAGATTTGGAAGAACAGAACGGAAAGAGACTTGAAGACGTACCGATAACAATAGTGCAATTTCAAGTGCTTTTGGATCTGTGAATGTAACAAATGCAGTCTTTAGTTGGCCAGATTCTCTGCAAAGAACCCGGATTAGGAATTAAAGTAAGGACAGTTGCGTAACAAACTCAATTAACCCTTCCCTAAACTAGCTTTCTCAGACAATGCAAGAAACAAATTAATAGAGGAAACTGAAGAAAAATAGCATAACCCATATGGGGATTGGAACCAGCAACCTCATACTTTAACACTAGACCAATAAATTATCTTACTTCTCTTCTTTTGCTTTCTCAACATCATATTGAATGCTCAGAAGAAACAAAAATAAGAAACAAGATAAACCTAAACGATCTATATCATTTAAGATGTAAGTTAAACTCAGCTTTATAGATTTTCATCCAACACAGAATTAAAAATTGACCAGTTAAGAAGTAAACTCCACTCCCCATTGCCGCCAATGCATTAAACACACACCAAACATTTATTCTGTGTAGGCAATTTCTGATTCAAAATTAGCTGTTCAGTCTCCAAAACTGAAAAGGATCAAAGATCTGTTTCTATGCAGTCTTCAGCTGTCTCGGCAACCAAACAGAAAATCAGATCAACCCCCCAAAAGGCAAAGATCCTACAAACAGAGAGCACCCAAGAATACACCATTTATATACGTACCTCAGGATCTCAATTCGTTCGATTTCTCCGGAAAACGAGAAAAATTCACGGACCTCTCTCTCGGTCGCTAGATCTGAAATGTTCTTCACCTGAACCGTTCTCGTCTGCAAAATTGAAGAGCAACAAAATTAGAATTAGAATCATTACCAGAACAGCAGCAGAAACTGAAATTTTGACCAAGTTCCAAAGCCTGACCTGAATCTGCATTATTATTAGTTAGAAAAATATGCGGATTGTTGCTGCTTAATGGCTAAAGCTACGTTGATATGTGTAGGGTTGTATGATGCTTATACAGCATAAGGATTGAAAGGTAGAGAGAGATAGTACAATAACAGTTGAGGTTGAAAAGGAGGAGGAGACAGCATGGACCGACCCTGGAAGAGAATGTAGCTTGCTGATGAGGATGACGACGATCAGGAAGATTCTACTTTCCTTTTTTACCCCTAATAGATGAGAATTATGATGTTTGTTCTTATGAGGGAAGGGGTACAATTGTAAAAATAGAGATTTCAGAAAAGTAATATGGTCAACCGACGCCGACAGGACAATGTTCTCTCTCATGGCCTGCCAGCTCATGACTTGCACACTGACACTGTTTTCATAATTTATTAATTAATTAATAAAATAAAGAGAATTGACAAGTCAAGAAATAAGAATCGTTGTTGTGTTCTGTTCTGGTCACGACTATTATAATTTATAAATAGTGCGTATAATAATAATAATAAGATAGAGAAAATTTAGTTAATAAAATTGAATATTAAATAAGCAGAAAAGACATGAATCAGACAGCTTCAATGAACTGATTTTGTAGGCGGCGCATGCAGCACGCTTCCTGCAACTTTGAACGGGGATTGATCATAAATTATTTGATTAACATATTTCTTTGTAAATTAATTTTGTAGTAACTGAAAGACTTGAAGTTAAATTTCTTTATACATTGAAGTCAATGACTTGCAAATAAATCATTTGTTTCTCTTTTCATATGGGAAGGTATAGGAATTCTAATTCCCAATTCTTGTGTGGATCATTATATTTATGATTCATGAATACACCAATCAATAACGTTACACACAAATGAGCACCAATTTTGTTACAACATTTCACCAATAATATTTGTACGTGACGTAAGCTCCGGCAGCCATTGCCAACACCACCATCACCACCGCAGCGGCAGCTGCTGTTGCCGTTTTCTTACTCGTTCCCAAACCTGAAGTGAACCGATTCTTCAACTCTGATACCATAGCACTACTCTCAGCAGCTTCGTCACCATTATTATTATCCGTAATACTATCATTTTTATCTTCTTTTGCTCTCTGACTTTCATGAATTTGTGTGGAAGGAGGGGGTATTTTAGGCATTGAAATAATGAGCTTTGCGCCTGAAAACTTGGCGCGGATCTCATTTGCATTGGCGTTGCTTGGAATCGAGACTTCTTTGCAGAAACGGCTCCATTTGGTGGCGTTGATTGGTCGTTCTCCCGTGATCATTAAGACCCTCAAACTATTTATTCGAACTTTCAACTCTTCTTTCTTGAATTCTATATAACAAAACCAACCAAAGACGGGATCAACTTACAAATGAGCTAATATGATTTTGCAGCCTCAACTCTCCTTTTTTTGTTAGTTCTAACTCTTGATCAGAAATTTTATTAGTTTTAACCTATTATAAATCCATAGAACAATACATAGGTTAAAAAATTATAGTGATTTAAACACGTACCAGGGAGATGGACCTCGAGAATGTCACGACCTTCCTCTCGTTTCCAACTGCAAAATGGTTCGAATTCTTCGTAGGTGCGCTCGAAGGTGGATCCATTAGTCCTCGTTCCCATCATATCTTTATCAGTTGATTTCGACTCGATTAAGGTCTTGACTGAATGAATGGGCGGTATATGGATGGATGTGCATGTATGATCTCTTTTTATACGAAGTCATGTGTGTATTGAAGTTTAAATTGAGAAGTTTTGTTGGAGGCTTTGTTCTTCTCTAGGGAGAAGTATTATATATTCCTTGCTGGGCTTGTAAGTTGGAGTTGCTTTATTTGGTACCTCATCACCCAATCTAATCTGTCCTTTTCTTTGCACCCACACAATCTCCTATTTGGGATTCCATCATGAGACTCTACCAATTAATTTTAACAGTACGATTAACGAGAAATGTAAAATTTTCACTCTTACTGTGACTTCGTATTTGCAGTAGATAAGTCACGGGTTCTCCTCTTCCTCTTTCTTTAATTATATTTTGTTTCTCTATTATTATCCTTTGTTAGAAGGGAAGCAAAGAACAACCTAATCAAAAGCAAAATAAAAATATATAATAAATTAACTTGTGTTTGCCTATCAAAAATATAAACAAATTAACTTGATTTAGATTTTATTTTTCATAATTAGGTATTTTTTTCTTTAAAATTGAGAATAATATTATTGTTCCAAAATAGCGTCTGAAGACACGATAGACATAAGATTCGGGTGATTGAAGTTAAACACCTTACCTTACCCGAGTCCACAAAGAAAGAGCAAAAGTTACTAATTTAGGTGCCGCCCTATTAGCTGAACGACGGAAAATATGAATAGAACTATCCCGGACACCGGACAAACATCTCTCTGCAATCTTGCATAAGATTCACACCGGAGAATTGATGGTGTCACACGATGTCTTGCAGTCTGATTCAACAATCACCTGGTCCCAGCCCCTTAGCTTGATCCATATAAGGTCTTTTCAGAATCTGACTGATTCAGCAAGCAGTGGTACTAAGGACCCCTGATACAAGAAATCACGAGTCTCTGTCACCTCTCCTCTGTCATTTTTAGCAATGGCACCCGTAGCGGTGAAATCGTCCCTCCCATATGACGCATCAACGTTTACTTTCAGCACACCCCTTGGCGGACAAGACCAATGTGTCGGATGGACGTCGTGCACCGGAGGCAGGGAACGACGCTGAGCCTTCACCCAAGTTGTATGTTCTGCTTTGGCACTCGCCACAACTGCCTCTGGCGACCTGGTTTTCTGAGTCCATACTCTTAACATTTCTCTTCCGCCACACTGTTCCAATAACAATCATTCCAAGAGTGACCGTCGTCGGAGAGTTTAAAAGGAATAACACATATCCCCACTCCCAAAAATCTTGATCTGGCAAAGGGACCGAATTATCCCAACACTTTTTTGCAAAACTGCATCCTCTGAGGCAATGAACGATGGACTCCACCTCAACCTCACAGAATGGGCAAACCAATTCAACAGGTACTTGATGTCGGGCCCGAGTTGGAAGGATACCTATCAGTGCCCTCAAGCTCGTGAGCTTCAATCTTGGCAGAGTCTTTACATTCCAAAATCTGCGCCACAGAGTATCCCTCCCTATTGCATGCCAAACTCTGAAGCCACTCGACAAGACCGATATGCCTCTTTAACTGAAAACGGAGTGGTCACATCACCCCAATCTCAATCGTTGCCTTTCATCTATCTACTCAGCGGAATCTGAAAGACCAAATGCAATGTCCCTCATATTCAAAGACTCGAGAATTACATTCAAGTCACATTCCCTTTCTCCTGCCTTCATCAAACTACTGATTGGTATTCGGCCTTGCTATCAAAACAAAAGGATTCACATCTCTTAACCAAGGATCGCCTAATATATAAGTATCTGTTCTGATTCCAATGATTCTACGGGCTCCTGAAATAACAGGTCCACTAGCCTGCCAAATACTCCTCCAAACATAACTCGGATTATGTCCTAATTCTGCATGAAAAAATGTCGAATTCTTGAAATACCGAGCTTTGAACACTTGAGCCAGTGATCTCTGACCTCTAGTTAAGAGCCTCCAACCTTGTCATGCATAGTTAGTATATGCAAGACTCTAAAAACCCAAACCTCCCATCCCACACATCCCCTTCAGTTCCTTCCAGTCCAAGCCAGCCAACCAAATTTGGAAGTCCCAAATACAAAGACCCTATGTCTTCCCTTGGGATCCCCATAATGTTATTATCTGTCATTTAACTTTATCATAAGTACTTCCACTAAAAAGATAGACAATTTATGAAAATTAACGATTTGACTTGATGCTTTCTCATATGTATGTGGTATATGTTGTAATTGGTCTAATTTTGCCTCGGTTACTCGACAGAATAGATACTTGTCATATGCGAAGAAAATATGTAAAATAGCATAAGCTCCTCGCGCTATCGAGATTTCTGTCAGTCTTTTCCTTCTAATTTATTTCAAGATCGAAGATGATAAGCCTTTAGATACTATAGGGAAGAGATATAGGGAAAGAGGATCACCCTGCCTTCAACCTCTTTTTAAACCTCTTTTCGGCACAATATGTCCAAAAAGTCGGCCACTAGTGGACACACTATTCCACCGAGGACATGCATTCCTTTATTATATGAACCCAATGT
>JAYMTO010000867.1:0-10480 GCA_036898065.1 California macrophylla | reverse complement strand
ACCTTACATGATGGACCAGTGCAACATAAAAAATTTAAAAGGTCGAAAAAACCCACAATCACTGGCCTTACTATCCATCTCTAGAGACCAATTTCGACATTTTAAAAAATTTTGTATTGCACGTGCCTATCACGTGGTTGTTTTAATAGTATTTTTCATAATTTTTAGTTAACAACGCAACAAAATCAAACTTCAAGAACTCGCTTTGCACTATTTTAAAGATAAAGACACTAATTTAAACCAAGTTGAAAATTCACGGTACTTCCCCGCTATTTTACTTCAATGCCAAAAACACAAAATCATTAATCATTGCTCCGATCCAAAAGTGCCTAATTTTCATGTCCCATGGATTGATTTGACATATGACTGTGATGCATTGTTCCTTAACACCCTCGAACATTACTACACAACAACAGTATCTATCTTTTGTCGATGATCTGATATATAAAAACAAAAAGAAAACACTTTGGCATAGCAGAGGGAATACAATAAACCATAGAGTAGATACATTTTAATCAAAACGAAACAACTTAAAGGTGAAAGACAGATTTTTATGCATTAGACTAATGAAAAGCCATGCACACACCACAACAATAGCTCCAGTTGGGGTGGTTCCTACAGAGATGCCCCTAAGATATTAGACAGCTTGAAGGCACTGCTAAGGGTTGGGGACTTTCTTCGAAAACCCATATAAGAAACTGATCATGAAGAATGATTTAACTACTCAAAAGCTATGCAGCACCACCAAAAGCTTTGCTTTTGCAGATATTTTGTTTTCGATCTGTTGTCGAGCCCTCTCCCTTAAGTACCAAGTACGCGGTGCTGCAACTTTATCAACCACCAATATTATAAATTTGATTCCTTCAAGCCATTTCATTTACTTAGTTGTCATGTATATAACATTCATGTTTTTACTTTGCTATATTTAGCATTCAGAATCCAAAAGTTGGCCTATACACAACATAAACCAGTAAAAGATGCCTAAAATAGTGGTTTCACATTGTGATTGGCCATTTCATATGATTCTATGGTTCATTTACTTCATGATTTCAAAAGGGTACTTAAATACTAACTTGGGATGTGATCATGTTCTTGATGTGATTACCTTCTTTTCTTCACAATGCAGCAGTGAAAATATAATCTATGCAAGTTGAAATATTCCACACAAGAGAAAAGATAGAAAAGAAAGAAGCAAAGGCTGCAAGGTTGTGAAGTACAAAGCAATTCTAGTTTCCGTAGGCAATATTTTAGACCGAAAAAGGTTAGGAAGGGACTGTATGGGTCAAATTCAAAAGCTGAGGACAATAATACTTATGCTTTGGAGCTAAATTCAATTTCTTTACTCTCACAAGCATTACCATGTCATCTCATTCGATCTCTGCCGTCCATTTCATCTCATACAGCACACATTCTTCTTCCCCTTGTCCTATAAATTGGACAGACCTCTCACTACATTTCAAACTCAACAAGTGCACACCAAACCGAACACTCATCAGAGCCAAGAAAAGATTTGTTGTCATGGCAGGGTACAGCAGGCAGAGGAAGTCCTTGTCTTTCTCGATTTTCAATATATTCAGGTCTTGCTGTTCGCATGGAAGTGACGATTACTACTATGATGATGAAGGCAGGAGGGTTTGGGCAAGTGATGAGGATAGAGGGAGATGGACTGCTGAGCCTGGCATTGACAGGAAGGCCACAGCCTTCATTGCAAGGTTCTATGAAAGCCGTGTTACGGACCCTGAGAGGCAGACTCTTGCAGCTTAGTCTCTCTATAGCTGCCTTCACTCACCAACAAACATTAATGCATACAAGACCAGCTTGAGCTTTTCGTTACCAATCACTCTGTGTATTTTTTCCAACGTCTTGCACATGCAGACTCGATGCTTGTATGCTATATTGATCATGAAATAAAAATAGGCCTTCTTGTTTAATTTCAGGCTTCAAACCTATATCTAGCTACATTTCCGAGTTTATGCGATTCTTTCTTTCACTACTCTGGCCTAATACATAGCACACCAAGCTTTTTAATGGTGTTTAGCTGTAGATTTGCTATGATAGTGAAGAAATGGATACATTCCAAACCATTTTAAAGTGGCCCTGGACAGTCTTGTTATCGAAACAAAGTTGATGTCTATATGATTCGTGCGTGGATTGATTCGTTATAGCTGATTTTGGGCTTCAAGCAAGCTACATTTCCTGGTTTTTGCAGTTATGTAGTTTGTACAAGAAGGCTATGAAAGCAGGTTATGTTCTTTGTTGCTTCTCTCCCTCTTCATTGCATCTTTAGAGTCTAGACAGTCTTGTTATCGACACAAACTCAATTTTACATTAACGATATGATTCATGGATTTTGAGTTTTGATTTTAGGCTTTGAGACAGTCTTGTTACTGATAACAAAGTTGTTTGAATGTGTCTTAAGAGTGATCTGTCTTAACTTCAATTTTTGGGTTGATATCATTGGCTCTCAATAATGCATATCAGAAGAAGATGCATTTTCTGTATAATGCATTGCTTTGCAGTACAACAAGTACCTTATACCTCTAATCTTGTTCCTTAGCTCAGCCAATATCTCTTCTTTTCTGTCCCTTTAGCTGACAGCATATATTCCTCATATTCTCTCCGACCTCGTCAGAGTTTTTGGATTTTTTCAAATTTCGTGACTGTCTTTTCATCCCAAAATCACTTAAAGAGAATGTCGAGAGATCGAATTTGCTGGCAGGCACTTGCTAAAATGCTGTAAAAAGGCAATGTGATGCAGAAACTCGTTGTTCAGTTTCTAACACAATGTCATGAAAGGAAGGTTTATTCTTAAGATTTACATTATATTCTCCAAAACATGCATTTGGGGCTTACCTTATATTCTTCAAAACTCTTATCATCTTATCTTGATGATAAACTGAGAAGACCAATATATATAGCCTATAAAATAGACACTGAGCTGATGAAACCTAGTTACTTGGTTTTGATGCTCTTATCCATAATCAGTCGTCTTTTCACATAAATGCTTCACAGCCCATTTGTAGATTTCATAAGAAGATCATGAATGTAATATATGTTTAATGTATGACTACTAGTGGACATGATTGTCATGCCTGCTTGATCTAAGGATTCTCTAATTTTGATATGAAGTTTTGATGAAACCTAGGTAGCTTAGCTACTTGGTTTTGATGCTCTTATCCAGAACAAGGCACAAAGTCTAAGGTTAATGCCCATCTTGTAACCTGTCAAGGACAGTGGATTGGTATGTATCGATTTGGAAAATGTCCATCAATCCTTTCAAAAAATGCTTCAGAACCCAATTGTGAACTTCGTGAAAATGTATCGTACGTTTTGTTTTTGGACTCTTTTCTTTGGAAATACAGTGTGTGGAGCTGAGTTTTGATCGACTTGTAACTTTTTATCGTGATTTCAGGTAGATTTTGTATTCTCCAGCCTTTACATAATCCTCGTTTTTGTGCCTTCATCTATCTTAAAAAGATTCTTTTGTCCCTTCTTGATCACGTATAGAAAATCATATTTTTCTGAAAACTCATCCCAATATGTATTTAAATATATATACGTTGAATGAGCCCTCGAGTGGCAGATGCAAAGCAATGCATTTAGGTTGATTTTGTATTTCCGACCTCAACATGATCCTTGTTTTCGAGTCTTGACCTTTTCTCAAAGAAGATCCTTTGTGTTATCTTGATGGAGTATAGAAATTCATCATTTTTCGAAACTCATCCCAAAATATGATTAAATATATAATTAATATGTGTAAGTTTGATTATCATGCATGAAACGAATACAGTATGGTGGTTGTCCTAACCTTGTTAAAAAAATAATTTTTTAATATGTCCCAATCAGATCAAATATATTAAAATTTTATCAAATTTAATATGTATTACTACGCGTAATAAAATATTAATACAAGTTTTTTGTTTCAATGATTTTTAATTTTTCTTCCAACTTATAAAGATATTTTCTTGAGTTGACCAAGTCTTATTGGGCTCACTGATTCGGCCCTAATATGTGCCCACGTCATTTACACATCACTTTTGGGCTTAATCACATTACCATATGTAGTTCAAGTATCGATAAATCAGCTTCACCGACATATAAATTGACCAAAGGTTATCGAAAAAAGAGACATCAAAAGTCGAAACACATATGTTTGTGTAGTGTAGAAGCTTGATTTTTACAAGATCGATACATGCAATGATGTTCGAGTTGGTGAGAAAAAGCATTAAAGTCAACCACATATTCGAACATTGAACACGTGGTCACGACATCTCCACAAGAACTAAGTCAACTTTGTCACACACTCTCTCTCCATCCATGAGACGTGGACTTGTTAACCGACAAAACAGTCACAGATCCAGAAGAACATGAACATGAAAATGAATGGAGAAGATGGAGATGGGGTTGGGTTGGGTTGGGTTGCCATTTTTGTGGAGCATGTTCTGTCGTTGTTTTTGTTGGCCGTTGGATCAGGTGGTCCGTATAATTTCCAACGTGACACTTGCCATCTTATTTATCGGTAATAATAATAATAATAATAAATGTGAAAATTATAATTATTAGTTTCACATGTATTCTATGAGCCTTCCCTTTCAAAAAACGAGGCTTCTATTATTTCATTGCATTATATATTATATAATTCAAATATATCATATAAACGATAAAACTATAGACTTTAGATTTTATACGCAAATAAAATTTAATTTATGAAAGCACAATTCACTTATCATTTGATTATCTAATTGAACCAAACAACTAACAAATTTACTATTATTAATATACAACAAATAATATACATACATGCCCTTAACAGGATCCACCAGAATTCGATCCCAAGTTGTCAAACAATTTTAATTTTGTCATTCTACGAGAAGATAGGATAGATCCGTCATTTTGATCAACCTAAACATCTATAGTCCAACCCTAACTTCTCCACTTCAAATTATATCATAAATTCTCTTAGGGTCTTGTCATTCACCAAACAGATAACCCAAATAAAGTGACTTGACCTTTTAAAATAATGATTTTCCCTTATATACTTTTTATGTGAGTTTATGTGTATCAACGTTCTTCCTCACATCTTCTACCAGTGGGATTACTTGAACATAAGCAAACATAAACAACATGTTGGGAGAAGAGATTGAATTGTCTATGTTGGCTAACCTTCACATTAGGGGCATAGTTCCTGAGCATTTCGATATTGTTCTTGGAGGAACATACAATTATATTTTTTTCAATGATGATCGATGAAATAAAATCAGCTGATTAAGATATTCTTGTAGCAACCAATTCAATCCACTAAATAAAAATGATGTATGAAAGTGCCAATATGTTCATAAAGTACCAAAACTTGGTGTTGTCTAGGGACCAAGGTGTGATCACTTAATCCATATTCTTCATTGTAACTACAATGATCTCTCTTTCATTTTCTTCTGTTCTGAAGAGAGTACAGACAGAGAACCAGAAGACAACAAGGGAGTAGGAAAGTATATATTTTTGGAGTGTTGTTCAGAGACTCAACATAGAGGGAAGCAGAAAGGAAGGTCACCAACATGGCCTCTTCCTTTTAGGGGTTTAGCCAAGGTGGATGTAAGTGGCAAGGCCACATGAGGGCCCCAAGACAGAACTAACCATGAATTATTACAAAATATTAATGTAATCACATCTGGTATTGCAGCTTAATCAAGGAATCCAAAGTGATTCATAACATGTTAATATCACTTTTGTCATTTGTGTTTGGCTTTGCTTTCTCAACAACTCTCAAAAAGAATGATGAAACAAAATAATACTATGAGATAATCCAAGATCATGATTGATTATTGCAACTTAATCATCCTCTTACAGATCACAAAGTAAACATGCATGTTCTTTTCAGATGTTCTATCTCATATTCACATCTTACATCTAGGAGATTAAGATACAATAGAACTTCAATTTGTGGTGTAAGTAGAGGTCACTTGCCTCGTTTTTTAGTTTTAGGCGCAACTTCAGATCCAAGGAGTGGTGGATAAAGCTCTTGGTGATGATGTCTTTGTCTGTTCTGCTGATTGGCTACTTCGGATCCAAGGAGTGCTGGACAAAGCTCTTGGCGGTGTCTGTCTGTTCTGCGGATAGTGACCCTTTTGCAAGCATTCAATTTGTTGGTTCTTGGATCTGTTAAATGCATGTTATACAAATAAACATGACAGATTCTTCTTAGGCTGAAATGAATGTGGAAACATGTTAGTTACACCCGAAAAATAGATTGTTGAATCCTCTTTTTGTACGTTCAACTTTACCAAGTTCTAAACAAGAATTAAATTATTCTCACAAGTAAGCACCTTGAAACTCCAACCGATCTGTAAGAATAAGAACTGAACTTTATTGTTATGACACCTAGAAATGTTTGAATCATAGACTGATATTATTTAAGATCGATACAAGTACTGATGTAAATTTACATGAGGCTTTTCCAATCATGGATCTCCTAGTATAAGCTTTTTTGTGTGTGATTGATTTGCAAAATTGTAGCAACTGCATTACAAAATCAAATCTAGAGACAAAGAATGATTTGATACACAACAAAGTATCTTTAACTAACTCTTGTTGGGGATGAGAAAAGTAAAACCAATGCAGAATAATTTGACGAGATCAGCGGATTGATTTAATATATTTTGCTTCATATCAGGTGTACCTTACTGCCTGATAATCAAGGTTAACAAGAACAACTGAAAGCTGTGCACTGGAACCATTCAAGCTACTTGACTGATCCTGCAATAGTATAGTCATAACCAAGTAAGATTAACATTTCGACTGATGCATCTTTCTTGTTATGCTAGAAAGATAATTTCAGAAGTAATGTCATCAACATTTAGACTAAAGACCAGAATCATCCAATTCCATTAATGAAAAGGATTAGTTAAAAGACAAACTGTTTCCATACTATGATACATTTAAAAACATCATAACTTGTAAAGGCAACGATATTAATGAATCAAGCTAACCCGAAATTCTCTATCAGATTATATATCTACATCTAGCACTGGCTTCAATACCAAGACTCATTTTTGTCATCTGAAATGTTATTAGAATAGGATGCACTTCAGCAAATATTGGAAGCATAACTATTTTAAGTTAATAGCCAGTGTGACAAACAACTCAAAATGTGCATAACTGAATAGACTGATAAATAAAAGAATGATCTGCATACCATTTATTGGACAACGGAGCCACAAACAGGTCACAGTTTAAAGTTTACTCCTCAAGTAAAAAAACTGTCATCTCAGTCATCGCTGGGCGCTGACAGCACCAGAACTTCATGTCCTGACAAGTATGAAGGGGACCTCAACTCAATGTTTATCCCAGAATGCTTCATACTCGTTAGCAATTTAAACTGCTTCTGCAGACTTGCCAACTTTAGACAGTTCTTTGATCAAGTTAATATATGTCTGGTTATCAAAATTGCAACGTTTAGATTCCATAATGTCAAGAAACTTCTTGCACAGGGCTGCTGCCCCTTCCTTCAATAAGCCATCAACCAGAACCGTCCAAACAATCTGATCACAATTCCATTCTTTCTCCAGAATGGTTTTAAACAACGTTTCAGCTTCTTCCACATGTCCTGCCCCACCGAGAGCACAAATCAGTGCTTTATATATTGGTAACTGAGGCTGAAATCCTCTACTCTTCATTGAGTAAAAAATTCTCAGAGCAGAATCAACTTCTAAATTCTTACAATGTGCAAGTAACATAGAGCAATAAATCTTATCATTAGGACACAAGCCTTTCTCTATCATGCTCTCTACCAATTGATTTGCCTCAAAAGATCTGCCTTCTCTACACAATCCAGATACTATGGTAGCATATGTATCAACTGTAGGTTGGCATCCATTCTCTGACAATTTATCCAAGAGAGTATACACCATTTCAGTAGTGGTGCATCCCACATCTGCATCACAATTATACACTGCTTCATGATGAGCCACAGTCTTCTCATACACCTGACATTCCTTTTGCAACCCCTTCAGCAAGGCAAGATAAGTTCGGTAATTGGGTTGGCATCCTAAATCAAGCATTTGTTTAACAAGCAAGCATGCATGGTTTAGCCAGCCAAGTGCAGCAAAACCATCAATGAGTGTTGTGTACATTACATTATCAGCAGTCCATCCTTTCCTTTTCATTTCTTCAAGTAACTTCTCCGCATCATCAGGCTTTCCCTCTCGACATAACCCTGAAATGAGTGAACTATACGTGTACAGATTCGGCAAGCAGTTACTCCCTCCCATTTCATGGAAAATCTTGAACGCAGGTGTGGTTTCCCCATTCCTACATAGCCCATCAATCAAAGAAGTGTAGGTGATAACAGATGGTGTAAATCCTCGCACCATCATCTTGCTACAGAATTTCTTAGCTTCAGAAAACCGATTGTATCTGCACAAACCATGTATGATGGCATTGTAAGTTTCAGCACTTGGGTTGCAGTCAGATTTCATCCTTGCAAATAGTGACAATGCATCATCTATCTGTTTATTCTTACAATAGCCATCAATCATAGCAGTATAACAAAACTGATTGGGACTCAGACCTTGTCTCGCCATTTCATCAAAAGTTTCACAAGCCAAATCCAACTCCCCCATCTTGGAACAACCAGAAATGAGTTGACTGTATGTCCATTTGTCCGGTAGACATTCTTTTGCTTTCATCATATCTAATAATCTAAAAGCATTGTTCACATTTCCTCGTTTGAGATATTCTTTAATCAATGTGTTATATGTTGCCACAGTTGGAGAGGGACCAGCCTTCAGCATTTTGCTGAAGAGAGACATTGCTTTCTCAACATCACCCACTGAAAGCAAGCATTTCAGGACTGCATTCAGTGTGCTACTATTTGTTAAGTTACCATGTCCTTCCATCCAATCAAAAATCTTCAGAGCAATGCGAGGTCTTCCCCATTCGCACAATTCATTTATCACCGCATTCAATGTAACCGTGTTTGGCACCAAACCATCCTTCAACATTTTGTGGTACAACCCAAATGCCATTTCAGGTCTTCGTGCTCTCGACAATCCACTGATCAATGCCGTATACGTCTGAACATTTGGATTGCATCCCCTCTTCGTCATCCTGCAAAAAAGCTCAATAGCTTCCTTTGCACACCCTACCTCACACAAAGGAACCATTAGAACAGTATAGGTATACACTGTCGGGTTGATCCCTTTCTCAATCATTTCTTCAAGCATGCTCAATGCCTCATCCACCTTACCCGCATCACATAGCCCATTCATGAGTAGTGAATAAGTGACAGAGTTTGGCCTGCAGTCAGACTTCGCCATTGAATCAAAAACCCGGGATGCTTCTCTCAAATTACCATTCCTATAATACCCAAGAATCAAAGATGTGTAAGTAAACACATCCGGGCGCATACCATGCTTGAAAATGTTGCTAACAAAAACCTTAGCTTCCTCAACCTCTCCCTTATGACAATATATATTAACCATAGAATTAAATGTCAACAAATCTGGCCTAATACCCCCATTAACCATCCTGATGTACACATCTTCAGCAACCTCAAACATTCCAAACTTGCTCAGTTGAATTATAAGTGTATTATAACTATACAATGAAAATTTGAAACCTTTACCACAGAGCTCATTGAAAAACGCCATTGCCAACCTCAACTCTTCCTGGTTCCTACAAGCTTTGATCATCAAAATCCTGACATGGTCCGCAGGACCAAACAACCCATCTCGCACGAGCCTGTCCAGCATCACCGTGAAACTACCCATATCGTGTCTGTAGAAACCCCTCGCTATATCGGAGACCCAGAGAAAGAATCGCAGCGCCGTGTTCGTGTTCATGTGGGTTCCGACGATTTGCGATACGAGCTGGGGGCGGAGATGGGGCTTCAATAGGCTGAGTTCCGGGTCCTTCTCCCATTGAGAATGGTTCAAAATGGCGCATATTTTTGGAACCAAATCAGGGGGTCCGTCGGCGTGCGGCGGCGGAGGGCCTGGTGCGGCGGAGGAGAGGAAACGGAGAAGAGATGGTGAGAGGAACGATTTGAGAGGAAGGGTCGAAAGGGTTTGTAAGGGCTTCAACATTGCAGGGGATCGGGAGAGTTGGGGAGTGACCAGTGGGTCATGCTCTGTGGGTTTTGGAGGGTTTCGGAGATATGGGTGTAGAAGAAGAAAGTGAGTCGACTCGGGTGAGTAAGAGGAAGGTGCGCTCAATCGCCGGTGGACATAGGGCGAACCAGTGCTCATATCCGGCGAGACGAGATCAAAGACAAAGCAGAAAAATCTGACCAGATCTGGAGCTCGTCGGTGTTCAGCTTTGTCGCCATCGCTGTAATCTCGGTTTGTCGTCGCGCCGTCGCCGCGTCGTGCTCCTCCAGCGCCGAAGCAAATTCCAGTGCGAGTAGAGGGACGGAACGAGGAAGACATTTGTTAGGATTTTAGGTTTAGGTTTTTATTAAATAATAATAATAATAATAATAATAATA
>JAYMTO010000866.1:0-10480 GCA_036898065.1 California macrophylla | reverse complement strand
TTTATAAATTATAAAACCATACTATCTAGCTTTCTGGATCTGGTTCAGATGGCCAAATATTCAGATTAACACATTGGATTATATAAATTGATTGATTAGTACAAAAAAATAAGGTTCCATGTGAAATAACATATTTCGTAAAGCGATGAATTTTTTTACTTTAATCGCCTTTCTTTATAATAATAATAAAAAACAGACAAGGTGATCTTACATAATTTATGAGCAAAATTTTGCAGGAACCTTTCCTATAAGGATATTGTTTTCTTTAAAATATCAAAGGAGGTTTCAGTTTTTAGATGTCACATCCAAATGGTTACATTTTGACAAAAAGGCCGGGTATTTTTAGGAAATTAAAAGGCCACTAGGGACATGCTACGCTGAAGTGGTGTAAATGTAGCTAAGCCCCAGAAAAGTTCAAATGTAAGATCCAAGTAAGGATGACGTGAGACATACCTCCTCAGAAGCTTGAAAGGGCTCCCTACGATGGTAATCTGTGTTCCCTGAATAATTTAAAATTGGAATATCAAATGCCTTTAAGTTTCTGAACAAAAGGTCGCGATCATGAGAATCCTGGGTGATGAATGACTGCAATCAAGTAAAGATAGCATCAGCAACAAAATAGATAGAAGCCACTCTCAACAATGCTTTTTTCTTTGTATATATAGAATGAAGACAGATATCATTTATTGAGTAGCATATTGATAAGAGTTTTACCACAAAACCGACGTATAGTTTCTTACGTTTTCGATAAGTTGTGAGCTTTTAAAACTGCCAGCTTTTAACTTTTTTCTGACATGAATATCTTAAATGGAACTTTTACTTGTAGAACTGAATATCTCTGCCATCTTTTAATCTAAACAAATCTTTTTCAAAAAAATTAACCAAATTTGTACTTGTAGAACTGAATACTTCCTTAAGTGTACAGAGCGTACAATATTCGAGTACCAATAAGAAACAAAATCTACAAGATATACATAAATCCATATTTGAATTTGAATCTTATTCTCCACTCTCCCTCAAGCTGAAGCAGAGATATTAATCTTGTTCAGCTTGTTACAAAGACAATCAACACGAGTTCTAGTTAATCCCTTGATAAGAAGATGTCTTAATTGTTCTCTGGTCTTCACATATTAGGTAGAGAATAGATTAAAAAGATGTCTTAATCTCAATACATTTCAATCTTTCATGAAATACATTTCGTTCTTTCATGAAATACCGGATTTGAAGCAATATGAAGATCCGCTTGATTATCACACTATTTCACTCACAAATTGAGCCATGGCTCTATACTCGGATTCTACACTAGAATGAGAAACTATATGTTGTTTCTTGCTCTTCTATGAAACCATATCGCCTCAAACAAACGCATAGTAGCTTGAAGTGGATATCAGATCAATCTTAGATCCCGTCAAATCTTCTTTGAAAAATGCTATATACGAGTGTGGCCATGATTCTAATAGAGTATACCTAATTTGGAGCTCCTTTCAAGTAGCATAAGATATGTTCTTGAGCAGCCCAATCATTGATTGTTGGGGAGGACATGTATTGACTTACAATACTAACAAAATATGCAATATTAGGATGAGTCACTATGAGATAGTTCAGTTTTGCAACCAAACTTAAGTATCTACTTTTATCTTCAAATAAATTTCGGTCTTTAGTAAGTTACATATTAGGTGACACCAGGGCTACACATGGTTTACCTCCTAATTTCCTATCTTTATCACTAGGTCAAACACATTTCCTCCAAGACAGGAGAATAAACCTCTCTTGTTTCTCATCACCTCAACTCCTAAGAACCCGTGATAACAATATCCTCCACATATATTACGAAAAGAAGAACGTTTGTCCTTGATTGTTTATAAAATACTGTGCGGTCAAATTTATTTTTCTTCATGCCAGATTTCTCAATTGTCTGTATAGACTACCCAAACTAGGCACAAAGACTTTGTTTTCAATCTGTACGAAAATTTCAGAAGACAACATACTTTCACGAACTTCCTAGAGAACAAACTCAGATGGTTGATCCATGTAAGAACACATTCTTATTATTTAAGTGATGCAATGACCCACATCTAGCAGTGAGAACCAAAACAGACTAGAGACCACTAGATCAGGGATGAGTTGATCGAGGGGGCAAAGTTTAAGGTGGCACATAAGGTTCACACTTTGTCTTAACAGGGCTACGGTTTTGGGGGGAAGACCACACAGGTCTCTGAGCTGTAATGCACTAGATGTGACGAAGAAATATCATCGGAGAGTCGTCTAAACGAATTATAGCGGCTATAAAAGAAAGAAGTTCACCTGAAATTATGGTTGCACATTGAGGCAGACCAAAACTTTCCAAAAAAATGTGCACACAGGGCACCTAGTGAGAGATGTTCTACACTCTAGGGCAGCACCACAAACCAGTAAAGCCTAAGGATATGATACTTTGCACGAATATTAATCCATATTTAAACTTGAACCTTCGAAATGATAGTATTTTGTTTTGTTATTGGCTTCAATTTTAAGTTAGACGATTTTGACACAAACATTCTATAAAGTTCCTTATCTTATTTCCTTATGTGTCCTCAAGTTCTTGAGCGCACCACACAATTATGGTAAACAAGACTCGTATGAATAAAGTAAATGTCAAGAAAAAAGAAAGCAATCCCCTAACTAAAGAGACAATCTACTAAAGAATACCTTCCAGATGTAATATGGAATATGACCTTCTAAATAGTCTGCATGAACTTGATCTGAGACCTTAACCTGAGTTTGCACACCAGTAAAGTTGTTAGAAGAAAGTGAAATCACAATCAGTATAACTATGACCAAAATCATCTAAATTCTCCTATAGGTACCTCAAGCAAAATTGGACCATACACCTCCTTATTAAACTCCTCGCGATGTTCTTGCACCAATCGATATGCCTCAAAGATCCTTTCAGCCCCAGACTTCCGTAATGCCTCTAAAAGTTTATTATTTCTATTTTCCATATCTTTTAACCTGCAAGGGGAAAATATCAAATAGGTTGGTTCAAAAACACCAGCCATTAATTTCTGAAACAAATGTTAAAGGCACCATCTTGATAATAATTCACTCGACCTGTCTAGGCAGTGTTGCCTTAGGGCTTCAGTTTGAGCTAAAAACTTTTGCTTCTCTGACTTCTGAAACCTTTTTTGATTGGCGGAAGCTTCTACCTCGAGAATCTGAGTACCCAATGAATCCTGACAAGAACACGTCAAAAGGAAGATAAGATTATTACATGTCAAAACATATTATAACAAATACACACTAATATCCTGTTCATAGGCAAAAGGAGAATCAACAAAGCTCACATCATGAGGAGGTGGGATAGAAACTTAATCATGAACACGAAATTTTATGACAAGGAACCCGTGACATCTTCACACATTGTTAAGTATTAAATATGAATATCATGTGCTAGTGTCTTCTTAAAACTGGTTCATTTTGAAGGTCTCATTACTATGGGAAAGGAAGGGTTTCGATTTCTTCTGGGGTAATACCATATAAGTATCCTGAACTTTACACAAACTTTATGACTACAATGAATTTTACTTTGTGACAACTAACTACCCAAAACTTTCAGCCAATCAAGACATCATTTATATTAGTTCATGGCATGTCCAAAGATATTTTTACCTTCATTTTATTTTAAATTTTCAAACAAATGGTGTTGGCCCATGTTGATATTTGATCATTCATCTACTAAAGCTTGCTTGTCCAACTGGTCAAGCACTTGAATTTGGGTCCATAAGTCTAGGTTTTCAAGTCCCAGCAGTGGTATCTCTAAAGCCTTATTTCTCACCAACTTCGAGTTGGATCAAGTGGCAAAAACAAAGCTCTTCTGTATAATAAATTGTCTTGTACATTTGAAGTGATTGCAGACTGGTACCAAATACTGAAGAGAGGCCATTACATAAGTTATGTCTGCGATGTGTAAAATAATATACATACATTCTCCAAATACTGGAGGCCATTACATAACTATATCTGTGTAGTGTCTCTTGTTGAAGAGAGCCAGAGTACACAGATTTATTCTCTACACAGCACATTCACTTCACTGAAGACTTCAAAAATGGATTTGACGGTCGTTGAGGTTGTACCTGATTTCCTCCCCCTGCCTGCTGCTTATTCTTCTCTTGATTGTTTGATGGCTTTAGGAATGGATTAACCGGTGGTTGAGATTGTAGCTGGTTCACATCCCCCATCTCGATCCCTCCTACCTTCACCTCTGTAGTCTTTGCTTTGCACTTTTCTAAGATATCAGGAGTTCCATGTCCTGTTTTCTCCTTTCCGGCTTTTGATACCTCTTGTAGTTTGGCTTTGTTTGCAGGCATATCTGAGTCTGATACCAAGTTTGAAGTTGAAGTCTTGTAGATATCGACTTTAGCTCCAACGGATGTATTGGTCTTTGAGTTTAACACCGGATTGTTTGCCTTGGATTCATTGAGCAACCTTTCCTGCATAAATTCCAAAGAGTCACAGACCAGGTGAGAGCAAAACAAGTACTAAGAAGCCTAGCTTATTTGGATTTTGAATGTTTACCTCTAATATGCTGTTGAAACGTTCTGCCAAATTGGGGTGCTTCAGAGAAGTCACTAGCTTTATTGCTCCCCTTACTGATTTCTCCAGTGACAAAAGCTTCACAAGTTCAGTTGCCCTGACAAGCTTGTCGCCTGAAATAACCACCATATGCCCAATTAAGGACTACAAGCTAGATCGTATCAAGTACTGTAAAGACTCACCACTACAACAAGATGCGATAAGTCTCAAGATACATCTATCCTGAGCTGCTTCTGTCGTGAATGCCTCATCGTCAAGTGAAGTAGTGTCCAAACCTGCGCAAGCCATTTCTTCCATTCTTTTTTGGATCTGCAAATTTGTGTCTCGAAAACATTAGCTGTTGAACAGTATTAAGAATATGCACCTCTTCACTTAAAACAGAAATTTATTGAAGATTTACCGCCCCGATAGATTATGTTAATATTCACATGAAATGCATTACAAATTTAGACGTTAAACAAACCTGTGAGAGACGTGTGCTATTCAACATAAAATCGTTTTCATGGGCCTCTGATCCCAGATCAGAGGAAGCAAGAGGGAAAGAAAGATCTAGTAAAGTGAGAACTGGTTTGGGTGCCACCTGAAAAAGAGTAGACATATTGTCAGTATACATGGTTAAATATACTATCGATAAGGTATAGCAGAAAGCCTGCAGGTTCTCTTACCTGTGGGAACGCATCAGGATGTTTACAGACAACACAAAACAATTTGCTTGCATTTAAGCCTACGATCCAATTGTTCTCAGACTTATCCTCTTTCCTAGCACTGCATGATAAAGATCTGTATTAGAAAAATTGCAAGGCTGATACCTTGTAACACAGTAGTGTATGTAAGAAGATTATACAGTAATGAATTGTGAACCTGAACAGAGGAAGCCAACTTCCACCGTATTGGCTTGTAAACACTCTCAGCACCCCCTACAAAGTTCACTCTAGTCAGAACCAGCATAGATGAAGTGTTCAGTGTCATATAGGTTTACGGACCAGAGCTAAGAATACCTTAGAATCATAAGAGCTTAACTGGCCTTCTTCACTATATCCAAACCATGTAAGTTGTGAGCCAGGGGATAAAGGAAGACGACCTCTTTGTGGTTGTGTCCCATTTGATATATCGAGTACTCTAAATTCTAGCATCTGCAGCAGTCCAATGAAATTTTTGTAACTCTTTTCAAATATAACAAACTCAACCTTTTAACAAACACAACTGTATAAACCTGATCACTTGAGGGAAGGCAGTCTGAGGCATGAGTTACAACTGCAAGTTCATCTTTGAAGCCAGATGCAGTCACTACTGGCCCATCAAGGGATATGATATGTCTCTGCATCAAATAGGTTTTATCATCTAGTAAAACAGGCATATATACAAATGGAAGACCACAATCAATTACATATAATAATAAAATATTGAATCTGGACAAACAGAAAGGCCATTTGAAGATGGGGTTGTCTTGATGTCTGGTCTGGCCATGCAGTCAGAAACGATGTAATGGTGGAAGTAGTTTTATCCTTTGATTTGCATGAACAAAATAAGGTCTGTAATTATCAAGAAAGTAAGTATGCTTGCAGCTGTTCTTACTAGAAGTTCTATTGGAGAATGGCTAGACCACTAGCACCTGTCGTTTTAACCTGAGAAATTGATAAACTAAACTCTGGAGTAGAGTACCAATGACAAACCTGTAAGCCACCCTCACTGAAGATGCGAAGAAAATTAAGACTTGTTATTGCAGCAACCCAACCCGTACCAAGTGCTACAACCTTCACTTCTTCTCCTTCAAATCGCATTGACCACTACATTGATAGGATAAATTCTTAGTCAGCATGTAGTGGATTTTCAGGCTGATCTCTTACAAGCAGTAGTTCAGCTTCATAAACATAGAGGAAAATAATTTCAAGAAGGCATACAAACTAACCTCACTATTATTTGCCCAGCTACTGAATGGACGGTACATGAGAGTACTCATGTTCTTGTCACCCTTGCAAGGATTTGCAAACACACTTCCGTTCTCATTCAGTGAAGCCATTGTAAACCCAAAATAATCAGTCATTGATGGAACCCGTGGACCTCTTCCAGTGTCATGAAAATCAATCTATATGTAAGAGATGTATTGAACCATTAATAGATAAATACAGGAAAGGGACAAATCACCATTGCACTAATGAACTTGATTTCAATCAAAAGTGGCAGGCCTGTGTTCCATTAGTAAATCTAAATAAAATTATGTAAACAGCCTCTACCTCTATATGGGAGTATCCGTCATGTTCAATTGTAGTTATACTTCCAATCATATTATAGCACAAAAAACTTCTTTTCCCAGGCTCTGAAGGGGTGGGGGTGGCACATGGCTGAAAAGCCTCTTGCATTTTTGTCCTGGCAAATGTTGTTGAATTTCTTGGTCCCTCGGGTCTATTGCCAAAGCCTTCTTTTTCTACACGGTTAGGTTTCTTATGGGATGAAACCTTTGCATGCAAGCTCAACTCATCATTTACATCATCATCATCATCATCATAAACAGACTGTTTGCGCGATCTTTTCTTTTTAGGTGGTTCAGATTTGAAATGGCTATCTTCGCCCATGTCACTAAAAGAGCCAGATAAACTAGGCTCTTCATCATCTTCATCAAACAGAAGGAGTCCATTACTGTTCTTCGACTGTGCACCTTCAGTGGGAGATTTCATTGACGAAGGAACAACTGATTCCCAAACACCATATTTTCCCATGACATCTATCACAGCTAGAGCATTGCCAATTGGCTTCCATGCAATACAACTTATTCTATCATCAAATTTTTGCCTGTCAATATCCTGCCTCTGATCAACATCCCAGATCAGAACTTGTCTATCTAAACTGCATGTAGCCATGTACTTTCCATTAGGTGACCATGACAAGAAACAAATGGGTTCTGTGTGGTCACCTCTCAACGAAAATAGTTTTTCAACTGTGTCTCGATCATACATCACTATATCATTCCTTAAACCAGGCACAGCTAGGGTCTCCCCATCAGGACTCCAGCCAAGTACATTCACGAGAGAAATGTCTAAACCAGTGTCAGGAGCTATACGTTGAAGGGTATGCAACAACTTTCCAGATTGAAGTTCCCATAAAATGACAGTCCCTAAGGAATCTATAGATGCCAAGTATTCACTTTTGGGGTCAAAAGCTATGCCAGTGACAGATCCTTTATGTCCTTTCAGAACTCTTGCAATTGAACCATCAATTGTATTAATAAGTTTGATGCCATCATCATCACCAGCAGCTGCCAACATGCTCCCTGATTGGTTAAATGAAAGGACACGAAGCGGTAGCGTGAATCTAGTAATATTGGTCTGGAACTCTCCACCTGACAAAAGTAATTTAAGAAATTCAATGACTAGAAATTCAAAACAAACATACTGCAACAGTAAGATGATTGTATGGCTGTAGTAGTTGTCTAGGTTTCAAAATAGAAAAAGAGGTACTCCAAACGGTTTCAACTTGGATGATTAAGCTTGAGCCCAATATGTCAACTTGGAAAATATGCATGGAGCTGAAGGAATACTCTGAAACTTTAACTTGATAGATTTGGCTCATCAACCCATAAGACAGGTACAATATTAAAGATCTACTAGAACTCATAATAATTAGTGTAATGAAGATATTCCAGAACATCAATTGTGTCAAAATAATACTTCAACCAAATACAGAGGCACACTGCACTTACATGAACAAGGCAAATTACAGTAGAAACCAATATGCTATAGTATTTTTAAGGAACATAAATTTGCAATTTTGTAAACAGCAAAAACCAGAAGATACTAATCTGTTAAGTATTCAAATGAACTAAATACTTGAGTTAATCATCCTCACCTTCAGAAGAACCCCTGATTTCCAAAATCAACCCCAAATTTCCAAAACAATGAGATCAAAGAAGCAAAACATGATTATCTCGAGTAATTAACTAACCACGTCAATACAAGCCGCGAATAAAATTTACTAAATTACGAAAAGCAGACCCAACATCACCAGAAAAAACCTTCCCATACTAATCATTTCATAATAAGATAAATCAAATCAAAACCTAAAGAACAAAACCTCAAACAGCCAAAACCTACCCATATCTATGAAATTCATAAAACCCAAATGAAAAATGAAGAGAAACCAGAACATTACTTGGGAACTTGTAGAGCTTGACGGAATGGTCGATGGAGCCGGAAGCAAGGCATGTGGAATTGGGGCTAAGCGCCAAGGCGGTAACGCCATCTCGGTGATGGCGAAGGATCTTGGCAGCAGTAGAAGGAAGGAAGGGATCGTGAATGGATATTGTGGGGTCAGAAGAGGAGGCTGTGACCAGATGCTGAGCTTGTTGGTCCCACAGGACGGAGCAGAAAGAGTGGCGGCCATTGATGGGGGGTTTGTGAACTTCTCTGAGCTTCACTGACCGGATCTTCATGGCGGTTCTGGAAATGGGTTTTGATAGATTTTGGTTTCTGACTTTGCTGTGGGCAATTTGGTAGTGGAGTAGGGGTTTTCTGTGGCTTCTGTGGATCTGATGTTCTGGATTTTGGCGGGAAATTAAATTTATTTATTTTAGAATTTCCCGGCAGAGAACCTTAACAAGGTAATGAATGGTCTCAAATAATATTAGATATTTTAATGGTCTCAAATAATATTAGATATTTTCATTTATCATAATGAATTTATATACTTAAATATCGAGTATCATGATAAAAATAATACATTCTTAAATACGATGAATTAATAACTTATAATAAACTCAATTAATTTGTATTTTCTCCTCAAATAAATGCATTTCAACTCATTTTTAAGTGTCAATATTAAAGGAGATCTTTTATAATAACGATAAACAAATAGTGTAAAACCCGATTTATGATAAATTTCACGGTTGTTAATATTATAGTAGTCTCGATGTACTGAAAAGGGATGGTTGGACAGCACGTCCTCTTGTTCTAAACCCATGTGTAATGTAATATATATGAACCCTAACTAGCTTTTAGCTTGTATTTTTAGTGCGTACTAAACCTGACCTTGCTTAGTTTATCTTATGTTAATCGTCGTATTAATTTATGGTGGGTTAGTGATTCGATGCACAAAACTTTCTTTACCGACTTTTGTACATTTAAATTACAAATTGTTCGAAAATCACTTAATGTTAAGGGTTGTGACTACAAGTGAAAGATAGTTAAACTTATTGTGAATTTTTTTTATTTTTAAAATATTGACCTCATCGATTTAGCATGTACGAGTTTATACGCCTAGCGTATTATTTATTTTCTAGTTTTAAGTTTGACCATCCTAAACAAACGTATAATTAACTACATCGAAAAATTAAATTGTCGAGTTCGCTCTCAAGTTGCAAGCAAACTCCGATGTTAAAGCTATTAATTTAAGGGAAAGTAGGGTTTTATGGTAGACAAGCAAAACAAACTCTCCTCGTAGCATGCATGGCGGCAGACAAGCACTGAACACAAGGATCTTTCCACTTCACGCGGCCATTTTCATACACATTGTCACTCTAGTTTTTGTTAAATTAAAAATATTAATTTTTTTGTATCTTTTTATAAAGAAAGTAACGTTGGCGTATATGAATAAGTTTTAGATCTCATCTGTCAAATTAAAAATATTAAATTATATATAATTTTTATTTTGAATCGAGAATAAGGGAGGACTTCATTTTCAACAAATTCAAGCTTTGAACACTGTTTTATCTTATTATTTTTAGTAGCCCCATGCACCCACCATTTACCATACATATAACTTTAATCAACGAAAGGGAGAAAAGGTAATTTTTTGGGGAACCCTAACTTTGACTGTGGGAGTTCCAAGTTTGGACCTCACATACGATCTATAAAAGACCATTTCTCTTTCTCATTCTCCCTCTCCTTTTGTTCTTCAACGAACAATCATACACATA
>JAYMTO010000865.1:0-10481 GCA_036898065.1 California macrophylla | reverse complement strand
GCTTGACCCATCTACCCTGGGCCAAACCAGAAACCGACCCACCGGTCGCTACATGGGCAATATCCAGACCATTCCCCACCGGAAGAAACAAAGAGCGAACCAGACGACGCGACTTTCCCTCAACGACGCTCCGCCACCTGAAACTGGCGACGGCTTTCAAGCTAGCATTCTTGCAGAGCAGAACTGCGCCGCGGCTGCTCAGCTTCGCCAACCTCAGTCCCTCCGCCGACAATCCACTACTAAGAAATCGATGTCGACGAGCCCTTCCACGACTTCCTCCGCCTCCGACGATTACTTCCGGTGACGTACCGGCGACCCTGCCAATGGCTTCGAGGTAGCCCGTCCTCGAGCTCTCGTCGGGGACTATGCACACGTGGCGGGCGCTGGTGAGGCGACTGGCCACAGCCAATCCAATGCTGGTAGCCACAACGCCGCCCTGCGACCAGGTTTCGAGTATGAATCGGGCGTTCCAGCCGGCGGCCATGGCAGAAACAAACTCCGCCGCACTTGATTCACGGTGAAGTTGACACTGCAAGATTAATTAACCGATCAATCTCTTAGAGATACATAATTAACAAGAGAGAAGGAGATATAAATGAACAACTCTTACAGATTGAACGGTATCGATATAGGCAAGCGATGCTCTCTCCGGGGACCAAACGAGCTTTATCTCTGGTGAATATGATGAGACAAAATGATCTTTATAGAGAAAGAGTGTGTATGCCGAATTGCAACAGATGACACATCTATAGGCTATAGCAACTTACCAAAAAAATTATTGGCTTAGCAGCCTTGATGATCAGCTGTAGCCTAGCTAGTGTATTGCCATGTTAATTCAATTATATTTACAGCTATGTCATTTTTCTTTTCTTTTCTTTTCTTTTCTTTTCTTTTCTTTTCTTTTCTTTTCTTATTCAATTAGATTTCCACTTACATTACACCCAAACTAAAATTTAAGCAACCAGGGAATGTTTATTATTGGTTGCTTTTAGTTTAGCGTTTGAATGATAGTTATCTAAATTATTTTCTGCCTAATTATGCAACTGCTGTTGTGGTGGTATGGCCATTGCTGTAAAATCCTTGTGCTCGTTAGGTGGATTTGTTTTTTTTAAAAATATATTTATCTTGATAGGCAATGTCTTCATTTTCTGCCACAAAAATGTAGTTACAAGTTTTTGTTGATCAATTCATCCCCGGATTTTAATCAATTTTCTGGCGAGAACGACGTCACCTTCATTGCCAAGTCTTGAGTATCTCACAATGATGATGTTAAGTTCCATAATATATTCCTGATGAAAATTAGCACATTTCTGGTGATCTTATGTGTGGGAATAAAATATAATATAGAAAATTCATTATTTGCAAGTTACAAGTACATTATTTGCTCATTTTGTCTAGGAATTTTGACTTGTGACAGAAGACAATTCATTAATGTATAGCAGTTTGGTGGTAACTTTCCAGTGAAATCAATATATATTCTTCACATTCATACTGTGTTATTTGTAGCAAATAATTTGTAAGATTGGGCAGCTTATATACCAGTAGACAATTTGGCTGAGATGCTGAACTACTCCATCTCTAATTGCCCAGCAGCTGAACTACTTCAGCCATTGCTGGCCTATCGTCAGCATGCTCCCGAGTGCATGCTAGTGCAATCTTTGCTAGTTTATCTGCTTCCATTTCAGAGAACTGCCCCTTCAGATTTGTATCTACAAAATCTTCAAACTTGCTCGATTCAGCAGCCTTTCGCAGCGAGCTGCTGAGTTGTTGCTTCCCGGAGAGGATCTGGAGGACTATCACCCCAAATGCATACACATCGCTCTTGTCAGTGAACCTGCCAGTTGTAATGTACTCAGGAGCCAGGTATCCCATGGCAGCACTCACTTTCAGAGCCGAATAGACAGCATCCTCAGCTAGAATCTTAGGAAGGCCAGAGTCCATGATTAATGGTTTGTATTGTGCATCAAGGACAACCTTCTCAACGGAAATATTTTGGTGAACCAATGCAGGTTTGTTTGCTTCACTACTATGCAAATACCCAATACCTGGCAGAGATAGCACAACAAACAATAGTGCAAATTAGAAAGAATATGCAAGTTTTGGAAGGAGTAAGAACTAAGAACATGAAATTGACCTTTTGCAATGCCATTGATTACAGAAACTCGGATGGACCATTCAAGGATATGGTTGCTTCCTTCTTCTACATCAAGATATTGTGACAGACATCCCCTTGGAGCAAAATCATATATGAGGAAGCATTCAGCCCTGCCCCTAGAGCAACAAAAACCTCTGAGACTAACAAGGTTTTCATGTCTGAGTGAGGTTAGTAAGTTCAAGCCCTTCACAAATTCTGCCTCCTCTGATTTGCAGCTTGTCACATTTAAGCTCCTAATGGCTACAATAGAACCATCTCTCAAGATCCCTTTATAGACGGATGAGAACTTACGCCTTCCCAATAAGTTCACCTCTGAGAAGTACTGAGTTGCTGACTCAACCTCTTCCAGATTGAACCTGAAGTTCTGCAAGGACTCCTGAGAGAATCCAACGCCATTTCTACCATCAGCCAAGGGATAGCCGTTAGAGTACTCAAGACTCACAAGTGGAGAGGCACACTTGAAGTCCTTTGCATGGTCAATGCTAGTTCGATCATCAGAACTATCAGCTGTAGTTCCAATTTTCTGTTTCCTTCTACGGTACTGAGAAAATATCAGAAATGCAGCACCTGCCAGGACAACTGCTGCTGTGACAACCCCGACAACAATGGCAATTTGTCGAAATCTTGATGAATCTGAGCAATGGGTTTGGTTGCAGTGTGGGTGGAGGTTCACAGCCTCTGGCATGTTCTTGTAAGCAGAAGCATTTGTGGTTTCTTCAAAGGGTTCGGTTTGGTTGATGGTGATATTATCATTAGCATTGCAAGCTCTCAATGCAGCAAATCCAAATCCGCACAGACCGGGATTGTTTGTGAACTGAAATTCTTTCAATTTCTTCAAAGCTATATTTCCATTAGCCAAAAAAAATACCGTCTTTATACAATGAATAAAAAAAAGGTCCAAAAGGATATTCTTAATTGCTAAGATGGAGCTTACCAGGAGGAACAGCTCCAGAGAAAGAGTTATTCTGAACATCCAGAATTTCAAGTTGAGGTATCTTAGCCAGTGTTGCAGGAATTTCACCAGTAAATAGATTAAAGCTCAAATTAACCCTTGTCAAGCTCATCGAATTCTGGAGACTTGAAGGAATTGCACCGGTCAGTCTATTATTTTGCAAAGCAAGAACACTTAGCTTCTTCAATGACCCCATCTCTGTGGGTATATTGCCTGTCAACTGGTTATAGGACAGCTGCAGAACTACAAAAGAGAAAGATGCATCATGTTACATTGAGCTCATTACAAGTTTAGACCACTGACTGACATTATTGGTACTTCATTTCCTCAACAAACAGAATGAAAAACATATGTGAGAAATAGTAAACTTCATTTCTATATCTCAGTTGTGAATCAAAGGTGACCATGATAAGATGATTGAGAATTCACAATATAAGAGAAACAAATGAAGAAGCTCGCCTATTAGGATTGACCTAGTGATCAAGTGAGTACTTCGTCTTTTAAGATCTGCTCTGTCTAGATAATAGATGAAGTACAAATTTCAAAGAGATTGAAGATTTTTTCAGTTAAAATGGGAGTACCCTATTCTATGTGAAAAGAAAAAGTTCCTCTTCCAAGTTTTTAACAGATCTTAATGCACAAAAGTATGAAGAACGATCAACTAACCCTGAAGACTAGCCAAGTTGTGGATCTTAGAAGGTATGTTCCCAGAAATATTGTTCTGATTGAGATATATATCAGCCAATTCGGTCAGGTTTGCAATTTCCTCGGGTATCTCTCCGGTCAGAGAATTGTAGTGCAAGTACAGACCCGACAAGCATTTCAGCTCCGCCACCGCCGGCGAGAGCTTGCCGGAGAGACGCTTCCCCACCAACGAAATGTTAGCCACTTTGCTGTGCTCGTTGCAGACCACGCCCTCGAATCCACTGCACGGATTGCCCTCGTCGCTCCACGACTTGAGAACTCTGTTCTCTGGGTCTAAAGATGCCTTCAATTCCATGAGAGCCCTGAGCTCGGCATTTCCACAAACAGGTGGTACGCATGGAAGTACAACAAGAACAGAGAACAAAAGTAGAAACTGACAGAAACCCATCTCTGTATTCGACTCAAAATCAATGTTCCTCTTCTGAAATCTAGTTTTCTCTAGAAACCCATGTCGAATTCTCTGTCTAGAACGGAAGAGACGAGGACAGCGAGGAGAAGAAAGAGAAACAGGGTGGGTAGTTTTCAAACAGAGTCCTCAATTAGTAACGACTTTTTTTCTTGAGTTGCTGATGGTTTCGCAATTTGGTTATGAAGTTTGGTATTTTAGCATGACAAATGGCTGTGATGGCTGATTAATTTTCAATGGTTGATTATTATTATTATTACCAGTAAAAGTGAAGCCCATGATCTAGTAAGATGGGGCCACTTTGTTCTTACTTGTTTTGTAGCTTATTTAGAGTACTTGTTTTCGTCGGACCCATTGTTGCTCGTATACACGATCAACTCTCCATGATTGAGGAACTCATAACATTGTCTTTGTCACAAAAAAGAACACTAGAAACAAATATATGTAAAAATTGCACTATGTCGGTCTGAGGTCATTGCAGGGTCGGAGACCTAACTGCAGTCCCTTGGTCACACTTAAGTGCATTTTCATCCCTTTTAGAAGAAATTCACATACATGAACTCTAAGATATGTTGTGTTAGAATCATAAAAGAAATTCATATACACTAACTTGATTTCACCCATGTGTAATGCTTTAACATTTTAGTTTCACAAATACACGAACATTTCAGTATTGCTGGTGTTGCTGTGACTGTACTCAAATAATCAATCATTCCTTAAGTGATAGAATCATCAGTGGACGAGTGCTATCTGACCATAACAGACACTAACCCACCCAGCTATGAAACTCATGAATTGTTTTGCTATGGTGGGGAGTGGGGATCACTCTATTCCCGTATTTTGGTATGATGTCCTCAATTTAAAGTCTTTCTTGTGTGTTAAGTTACAAATAATACTAACCTGTGAAGCAACAAAAGAGTATGGAATATGGAATTTGAATTCAGAATTTTAATATATGGTGGTTATGAAGTCATGAATTTAAAATACCATTGCAATAAATACATCAACCTCCTTACAGTTCCAGACTCTCCCTATTTTCTGTACACTAGACAATCTTTTGCTCTCATATTGCTAAAGCCAAATGCCAGTAACGATCTGATATGGTAGGGGCATCTGAATTGATTCAGGCACAGAAACATTGAAAAGCTTGTATCAGTAGAGAGAATGGTCCACTTATGACCAATCTGTAATAAAAGAAAATGGATGTGTTATGGTCCACCAGGAAGAAAAAAAATACAATTGGCAATACTGAGTGATCAAGGAAAATACAATTGACCCACAAAATTGTTGCCACTGTCATTGGCATATTATTTCTCTTTCTTTTGCAGATAAATATCTCTATTTTTTTAATTTGAATTTGCGTTGTAGTTCATGTTGGGCAAGTTACGACGACGACTGATGGTGCTTGGGCCTCTTATTGGGCTTTATCATCTAACTTTAGGCTCCATTCAAAAGTCAAATTGATTATTGGGCCCAAACATCTGAAACACGACAGGCTGATGCGGTTGATGAGACAAGTCCCTTCCAGTTCCCTAGGCATTTCAGCTTGTCCGAATTTCAGGAGAAAGTAATTTCCAAGTGACGTATACGTATTTTTCTATAACACGGCGTCGTTTATGGGACAACGCACATGAGCATTGCGTTAACAGCTAACAGTTAGATCAAAAGCCGTTCTCTTTCTCTTCGGAGGCTCCTACTAAATACTAATTATACCTCGACTCGAGCAGAGGAGACCCAATTCCAGACCCGGAAACCCGACCCGAAATCTATGGGCAAGGATCTGAGCAACGACCAAGTCGCCTCCATGAGGGAGGCCTTCACCCTCTTCGACACCGACGGCGACGGCAAGATCGCCCCGTCGGAGCTGGGGATCCTGATGCGTTCCTTGGGAGGGAACCCGACCCAGGCCCAGCTCAAGTCCATCGTCACCGAGGAGAAGCTCACCTCTGCCTTTGACTTCAATCGATTCCTCGAGCTCATGTCCAAGCACATGAAAGCAGAGCCCTTCGATCGCCAGCTCCGTGATGCCTTCAAGGTCATCGACAAGGAGGGCACTGGGTTCGTCGCCGTGTCGGATCTGCGCCACATTTTGACCAGTATAGGCGAGAAGCTCGAGCCGTCTGAGTTTGACGAGTGGATCAGGGAGATCCAAGTCGGGTCCGATGGCAAAATCCGCTACGAGGATTTCATAGCCAGAATGGTCGCGAAATGAGATTGTATTTGATGAAAGCTTGTTTTTTTATTAAAACATGTCCGTGGATTTTTAGGGTTCTGCTGTGGATGACGACGTTCCGCTAATTGACCCACTAATGCTAGTGGTTTCACTTGTATTGCAAGCTTTAATTTCTTTTTCTTGTTGTGTAAAGTAATTTTGACTTGTCCCCGTTCTTCATTTGAAGATTTGTAACTGGAGAAAGTTGATCATCTTCAAGTGTTAGAGGATGGTTTCCAAGGGTTTAGTAAATTAGCAATGTTCAAATTGAGTTATATTGACATATGGGGTTCTATTTCCTCTACCACTTAGAGCAATTTACTTCTATAGGCAATTAAAGCATCAAGCTCTCATCAGTCATGGTGGTTGTTCTGACTTACTGATAGTTCAGTGTTGTAGCCCATGTGTAGATTCATTCTCTCTTAACTGAGTGTTGAAATTAGTTCTAATTCCTATTTAAACTGAGTGCTGTTGGTTGCAGATCCATCCTTAATTAATTGTACTTTGATTTGATCTATCTAGGAATTGTTAGACTTAAGAACCATTTTGATGTTACGAGATCTCGGACTTGTTGTTATGTGATGATACCAGACAGCCATGGATATTGGCGTTCCTCTTGACTGTTGTTATAAGTTTGTGTTCGTGGTTATTTATGTTCATCCTTAAAAGTAACCACTAGGAGAAACAAAGTATTATACAAATAGATGCAAGTCTGCATTTGATACAGCCATATATGTACAGTGGGTAATGGCTAGAGCCAAATATCCGTCAATACAAACCATGATAATCAAACTACTGGCTAGGGCCAAATATCCTCAACCAAGCTCCATAATAGTTGTCTTCTTCAAAGTAAATTGAGTTTACAGAACACATGCTGGGTGCTGATTATATTCCTATATTTTCACTATAGATAACACTTACTATGTCCCTCTTTTAGTTGCTTGGTCAAAGGAATTGTAACAATCACACTCAAATATGAGATACCTTGTTCTGCACCTCAGCAGCTCATAACCAAAATCATGGAAGCATAAATATATGATCTTATGGGAAGGTCGTGAGGTTGAGACCATTTCAAGGAGTAGATCCTTGGTTGGTTCTATCACTACTGTAGATTCTAATGATTTCTACAGGGTTCAACGTAGCATGTCTACAACCACTGAAGTAGCTAAAATGCATCTTCATACCTCAAATAACACCTATATGTGTAATCCCAGATGCATAGCAACACAGCAAGGTCAGCTCAAAGCAACCTCAACCTTGAGATCTTGGTAAGAAATTGATGAAGACAAGTGTGTAAATGACTAAATTCAACTTTTGTCTCAAGAGTTGCACGATGTTGCCATTCCACACAGTAAGATATCACTGATTACCAAAACTTAAAATAAACATGCTATGTTCTTGGGATTAGACTAAAAATGCCACTTCCACCTGATTCGAGACTAGATCCATGGTAATAATCTCATGTCACAAACTTGTGGAACATCTCTCTCTATGTTCTTTCAGTTACTAAGTGGAGTATCCTCAAAAAATTACTCAATTATACAAAGTGCAGAAACAACAGTACTTGTTAAAGAAGACCACAGTCCCATTTATTCCATCTAACAAATGTGTATCATATTCTAAAACTTCTACCTATATGTTCAACCTATTTAATACTTAGTAATCGCCATAACATCAATACATCTGAAATTTATAACTATTACTGAACTAAGCCATATATATTACAAAAACACACGTGAGATTCACAAAAGCATGCACGTGTATAGGCAAAAATGCCACTCACCAAGATCAATGCAAGTCAAAGTATAAACATGTCACAACTTGAAGTCACTAAGCATCACAATAATCTAGGAATAAGAAAATACAACCAAAATGGAGATACAACTTTTCCAACATAATCTTCCTAATCTCTAATATTCAGCCTAACAATAATGAAGGTCCAAAACAAATGTCTATGTACCTATTCCGTGGGAACTAAGGATTGTTAGCTATCACAACTAATTAGTTTAATAACGAGTATACAAATTTCCAAAGCAAGACTACGAATCAATCACATGAGCTCCTACCTAAGACTTTTCATTTGGGGGCAGAGTACATTCATTAAACAAAATAGGAAGCATAAACACAAATTTACGAGACTCCAGCACATGCTATCTTATTAGTAAAACTCAAACAATCAGCAGTTCAGCATATGGTCATAAACTAAAAGCAATGGACTGACTGTACATTCTACCAGTACCTAGACAGTGAAAGACAACTCAAGGACAAAACAATGAGATGATTCCAGCGTAATTGCTGGATACAAATCATTAATGCCAATCTGTTTCAGGCAATTGCTCCTCAAGTATGACAGTGGTATGTATATAAATGTGAAACAAAACTAATGGAAAAGTAAAAAAAAAAGTCCATCTGCAAACTAAACATATGGAGTCAACCAAAACAATTCATCAAAAACTATGCTCCGACTTGGAATAGTAACTTAGGTACCACTTTGTGAACTTCTTCAATCCTGTCTTCAAGTCAGTTGTAGGTTTGTACCCGAGCTCCCTCTGCGCCAAACTGATATTAGCATGAGTAAAAACCACATCCCCATTCATTGGCAAAGGCCGCACATTTCTCTTAGCCTTGACATGCAAAAGCTTCTCCAATATGTCCACAAGGTCTTTAACAGGTACTGGTGTTGTGTTTCCCAGATTGAAAACACGCAGCTGTGCAGGCCCCTTCTTCATTCCACCACTACCAGTACTCTTCTCAGCAGTGTCCAGAGCTGCCAGACACCCCTTCACAATATCATCAATGTATGTAAAATCTCTAGCTACTGTTTTATCAGGAGACCCGTAAATAGTAATTGGCTTTCCTTTGAGAATAGCTTTTGTGAAAAAGAAATAGGCCATATCAGGGCGACCCCATGGACCATAGACAGTGAAGAAGCGCAAAGCAGTAATTGAAAGGCCATGTATATTATTGTAAGTATGTGCAAGCTCTTCTCCAGCCTTTTTGGTTGCTGCATACAAGCTCGAAGGCTGATCGGTCCGGTCAATCTCGGAAAACGGCACCTTAGAATTCAACCCATAGACAGAACTCGAAGAAGCCCACACAACTGCAGGTTGTGGATTCATCGATTTGCAGACCTCGAGAAGACTGACGAACCCAGCAATGTTGCTGTGAATATAAGAAGCAGGGTTCTTCATCGCGTAACGCACGCCGGCCTGAGCAGCAAGGTGCATTACATGGGTGAAATTGACAACACCGAAAAGATCTCGAAGAAGCTTCGAATCGTTGATATCGCCCTTGACGACGTACACATTGCTCTTCATCAGAAGCTTCTGGCGAGAGAGCTTGAGGCCGGGATCGTAGTAAGCATTAAAATTGTCGAGACCCACGACGCCATCGCCACGCCTCTTCAAGGCGAGCGAGACATGAGTGCCGACGAAACCAGCGGCACCGGTGACAAGGACAAGTGGGTGGGAGGGCGATCGGGCACGGGACGAGAGCAGCACGTCAGCCTTCCAGTAAGGATGGTTCTCGATTAATTTGCGGCGAGCAGGGAAGGGGGAGCAAGGACAGACAACGAGGAAGAAGAGAAGCATAGAAAGGAAGAAAATTGAGCAGAGGATGAATCTGAAGGAATAGAAAGAGAGCCGGATGTGGCGGATGCGAGGCTTGAACTTTCCGGAACCGGAAGATAAACTGGGTTGCGACATTGCTGATTAATTAAAAATTGAAGCTTTGGGAAAAGTTTGGGGAATTAGGGATAGGGTTTGGGAATTGGTAGCAGGAAGCTAAGGTTTTGGGTTTTGGGTAGAGTTGTTGTTTTAGAATTATTAGGATTTTAGTTATTCAAACTTTCTTTACTTTAATCAATTTCTATTTTTGTAAAAATTGAAATGCTATTTTATCTTTTTAGTGGAAGTTAAAACTATAGGTACAAACATGGATGAAATTTACGATTTAAATTTTATCTACTACTAACTCATTAATTTCATTCTTATATTACAATTTGAAACAAATTATATATACGATAATATTATTATATTTTTAAATTGTTTTC
>JAYMTO010000864.1:0-10483 GCA_036898065.1 California macrophylla | reverse complement strand
ATACACACTGAATCAAACCGAATCACCACAGTTCTCTATCTATGGTTTGTAATTCATTCATTCTTGCGGTTTTACGATTTTACAGTTTTAAACGAGCAACTCTACTTTGATACAAGGGCATTGCCGAGTACAAATATTCTTTAATTTGAGAACGTAAAAATCAGAAACATAATGTATACCTTTGTAAAGCTCATTGATTAGAAAACCAGAAACGAGAAAATTGTTTGATGTGACATGGAACAAACTTAAAGATATAAAAGGAAGAATGTCCTATGCAAATGTACCCACAAAACATATAATCAACTGATGTGAGATAACATTGATGTCACGTGATGTTACTACCCAAGCTTAGTAATTGTTAGGGGGAGGAAGGTCAATGGTTATACTTGAATTGTATATATCTTACAAGGTAGAAGTTTTAGACTTAATATGGAACTCAATACAAATATCCATAAGCAGATTACATAAAGACCTACTCCTTTCATCCAAAAATGAGTGTCCTACTTGACTCTTCGCAAAAACTAAGAATTAGTAGAGTTTTGGCCCTTCTCATAACCTCATAATCATATCCTCAAATGCTACTTAGCTTACTTAGGTGTGGTAACTAATTAATAGGAATGATACAATTGAAATTTTATGCATAATTAACTTCCTAAGGAAAGTGGCCACTCACTTTGGGACGGAGGGAGTGGTAGTTTTGAGGCTTGACAAAACAAAATTGTGCTATAAAATATCAACAACAATGCTAACAAGCAGCATAGACAAAAGTCATGCATATCGGTTCCTCACTCCTTACCGGTAGGAACGCCACAACCAAGCAGGCATACTTTGTCCAAAGGAGCTTGTGGGTCAATCTTTGCAACACTAACATCATGTACAACTGTGTACTGGCTAAATGTCGAGGTTCCCATGAAATGATAGATCGGTTTTCCATTTATTGAGAAACGGCTCTTGCGGTCATTCATCATGACTCCAACTCCGGTAGCTGCCCTGACCTTGCCACAGAGGTTTGTCTTCCCGGATTTACAAAACTTGCACTCTCTACATTCTGCTTGGTAGCACGGGATGACATGGTCTCCTGGCTGAACTTCATTTACGCCTTCACCGACACTTTCAACCACCCTGTACCAACAAAATCAGCAAATTCCTCATTTCAGTATCAACAACATAATAGATTGTTAAATATTGAACACAAGAAAACATTCAGAGTCATGGTCCATAGTATACCCAGCTGCTTCATGACCAAGAACACATGGGAAGAGACCCTCTGGATCCTATGATACAAAGCACACTCAACATTATAATCAGTAGGTAACAAAAAGATACACACATATCAAATAAAGACAAGAAAAAAATACACCGACACAAGGAAAAAACACTAAATATTACAAGTACAGAAAACAAAATGGGAACAACTTTAATGTATTTGCTTGGTTTGCCCATATTATCATAACAGAACAGAACCGTGTCTCTAAACGCATGTGCTATTTTTGAACATATAGCATCATTAGTTTACAAGATCAATACAAGTTCTTCAATACCAACACGGGTAATGGTGGAAATATAAACAAAATCAATATTAAGTATTCAAAATGAGAATATTCCATAATACCCATGAAGTATACACTATGCTCCAGTTTAAAATTTAGTCCCTATTCTTACTTCTTTCCAATATAGTTCCAGTACTGTTGCAATCACAAAGACTAAATTGGAATAAAATGGCACCAAAACCATTCCGTAAAACCCCAGAAGAGAAAATTGGGAAATTGAGTTGAAAACATTAACAATCAGATCATATATATGCGACCATACACTCGAAATCGAAAAAAAAAGGAAGAAAATTACAACCTTGCCACCCCAAGTGTAGGCATCAGTGTGGCAGAGAGCGGTGAAGAGAATCCTGATCCGGACCTCTCCGGCCTGCGGCGGATCGACCTGCACGTCCTCGATCACCAATGGCTTATTGGGTTACCATGCCACCGCCGCTGCACATATATCACCAATCGCAATTCGCAACCCAAAACAGACCGATCAAATCAAACCCAAATTTCACAAACTATACAAATCCATATACTACCAACAATAGTAACTCATAGATAGATCAATTCAGAGAGAGTACCTTTGCATGTGATGGGTTTTCCCTGAGCAGCCATGTGAGGTTCAGAGAGTTGATAACCACGAGATTTAGAGAGGGAGAGTGATGGCGGTAATCTAGTTAGTCAATAGTCACTCATGATAATAATAATGGAGAAGAGTGGATTGTGGGCCATCGTCCAGCTTTTATGGGCCATTTTATTTTTTGTCCTCATCCGTTTGGTCTTCATGGGTGGGTCCTGTACTCGCCTTTGTCTTCATTTACCGGTTCTTTTATGAACTTCAGGCCCAACTTCTTGTGGGCTTATGTATATTTGAAGACCGATATACTGTAAGACTTCTTTTTTTAACCCAAAAACATTTTATAAGACCACCCCATGCCAAATATGTCCGAAGAAGAGTAGCAAACAAGTCATGACAAAAAATAATCAATCGATATCTTTATTTTGATTAAGACAGACGACGAAAATATGTTAAAGATTAAGATGGGATTGAGAGTTCAAATCCTCAATTGAGATCACGATAAGCATACCATATTCCTACATGATATAGATACAGATACTTATATGAATTTATGTTTATAATATTTGATTAAAATATATATTAAAACGAGTTCTTCATATACAAGCACAAAACCCACTCTATGTCCACCATTTCCCCCTTCTTCAGTAAGTATTGTCCTAATTCTTGCAAGGATTGAAATAAGACATTTTGTGTAGTATCTACCAAACTACCATTATCATCCAATGGAAAGGGACAGGTTAAAGGTGAAGCATTTGATGATGCTTCTCAAGCCATGATCAAGTTCACATATTCAAGAATACAGCCAAAAAGAGAACATAGGATAGATGTTTTTGACTTTTGAGATGTGAACTGCCATAAGATCATGCATTGAATAAAAAGTTCATCAAACTCTATACAAAATCCAACCATATATCGGGAAAAAATGAACGAAAAGGAAATGAGAGAACGGTATAGCTGCAAATTATTTCAGTCAAGCAGACTTGTTCTATAATTTACATTAATCCATCTGTTAGCAACGTTGAATCGAACATCCCAAGTCAGTGGAGCTTCCTCAGAGGTACAACAGACACCAGTGAACAAAGAAACGGAGAAGTAGGATCACGAATACAGTAACTTTGGTTAGAAAGTAGCTCGAGCATTATACAGTACATTGTATTGGAATTGGTTGATGCAAAACTGCTGGGACTGCAGCAGCTACTTAACTATTTCACCTGTGTATAGACCAGGTATGTCATCAGTACTCAGGAGGGCAAAAACAGAAAAGTTAGCGTGTCATATGTAAAATCATTATAACAAGTCTTCTGCTTTCAGTCTGGACTCTGGAGTACCCCGGTTGCTAACAAGTAACATCTATCCATTGGAACCAGACGAAAGACATTGTAGCTTAAGTGCATACATACATTCAGAGAAACAGAAAAGTAAATAATTACTCTACTCGTCTTCTCAGGGATCAAGGTGATGGCAAGGCACGTGGATGCTAAGAATCGATTTTCTAAAAGTGAAGAATAATAGAAGAACTAATGCGCTAATATTTCACACATTCTGTGAAATTTAAGAGCAATAGACAAATTGTATTTGTGAGTGCATACCATCCAAGCTTGATAGATCCAGTTCACGCGGAAAGATGGATTGCCTTTCTTTAGAATTCTAAAGCATATGCCTGAACCTGTAATCAGTGAGGAGAAACAAAAATTACAGAAGAAACTCAAAACCTATTAAAACCCACTCCAAATTGAGGCAGTTTCATCATACCTAACAATGTCAATAACAAAATCATCCGTACACCATTAGAAAACATAATAATTATGTACTGCTAACAAAAAAGTGTCAAAAGAGCTAAATGTAAACATTTGACTTCAGATCACATTGTCAATTTCAGGAAATAAAAAAATTGTAAAGCAAGGGAAAGTAAGTGGGACAGAGGACACATGGAGTTAATCAGTTTTTCTTGCAATAAACGAAATGCTAAGATCACTTCATCCAACAAATGAATGCCATAACATTCAACTGCTAATTCCAGTTTAGGTGTAGGATCCCAACAAGAATTGCACACCTCAACAATGCATGATAAAATGTCCAGAGAACCAGAGAAGAGTCTACAATCTTATTTATCTCCTTTTCTATGCAAGTTACGGGTTTCATCATCAAATGAGAACTGAAAGTAATAGTTATTCTGTCCAATACACTAATCCGGGAATGATCACCAAAGCAAAATAAATGAATAAACATATACCTGTACCTCAGTAAAGTTTTCCTCGGGGAAGAAATTTGGCCCTGTGCAACTTTCGCCATGAAGACCATCATATTGAAGGAGCCTAAGTTTCCCTTCCTGTAATTAACACAGATTAGTTCACAAATTCAACAAAATTGATTACTGATGCAAATTCTTCTTCTAACAACAAGCACCACCTTAGTTCCATAAACAAGACCTCCACCCGCAAGAGGATGAAAGCAAGCAACATTGACTTCATCTTCTGCGCTTGGTAGCACCCTCACAAGCTCCATATCTGAAACTCTGTACACCTGAATGGCAATAAGAGATTCAGATCTGGGTCACGGCAAACTCAAAAGAACACTATTTCATTTTTTGAAACCCAGATTCAAATTTGAAGTACACAACTGCACTAAAGAAATGATATGCTAATAAAAACTGAAAAAGAAATACATAAGTAGAACAATAACAGCTTGGAGCAAAATATAATCTTGTTTGATCTATGCATGGTGCATGTTACCTTGAGAAGGACAACAAAGTTCTCTCTTTTGAAACTTATAATAGCAACAATATCCTAACTTGAGGTTTTTTATTTCCAGAAAGGAAATGCGTCATAAAAAGAGAAGTATAGCGTAAGTTCATACAACAATAAAGAGCACATACTACACAATTTACATAGCAAAGAGGACCAACATTCGGCAGCAATAATCATAAGAAATACCATAAACTTTTACCTCCAGAACAGTGTAAATGGGTAGTGTCAGCTCTCCATCAATGACGATGCTCTTAAGGAGAGAACCATGACGTCTGCCATAGGCAAGTAATATGTGCTCAGATGTTGGCGAGAACTGCATGTACAATAGCAAATGATGAATGCTCGTGCAATGATACACTAACATTACTTACTTTTAAATTTATGCAGGAGTCAAATTGCATAACATTCAGAGGAGACCAATAAAAAATGACGCAAAGCTGAGCCAACAAATAACACAAGGAGGAATAGATTCACTTTAATAATTCAAATCTACTAACCTGAATTGAAGTTAAACAATGAGCAGCTCTAATTGCCCGGGACACAAGCACTAAACCAAAGCTGTGTAGACAGAATGAAAGTTGTTACAACTTACAATTGCCAGATGGTATAGTAAAAAATATAATAGCACATAAAATACATAGACAAGGATTGGAACTTACGTTGCCTCCTCAAGAGAATATATCCGAAGCTCATACATAACTTGGTGAGCTGAGACAGGATGTCGGGTTGGGGATGTTGCTGCACCAGTACCTTGATGAACAACTGTTTGTAAACCAGGATCAACTTCCATATGGGGAAGCATACACGCAACACATGCAGCTAAAAATCTCCCACAAGGTGAAAAATGTGCACCCATTTCACTGCATACAAGTTGCATCCAAAGATGATACATATGAGACAGGAAAGGTGGAGGGAATATGGAAAGAAACAAAGAAGAAATGAAAATATGCAAGACCTGGTCTTTAATCATCAAACTAAATCATGTCCTTCATGAACTAAATGATACCAGAATACAATAAAATTCTGCATACCTACAAAGAACGGCATGTGGTATAGTCAACCGGCATCTATCAGCATTAAGAGGGGCACAAGGGGTCTTTATGTCATGTGACCATACTCTCAGCTTTACAGTACAAGGTAACTCTGCAGCAGCTGCAGCTACTGATGTGGCAAGTTCAGATTGGATTCTACTAATAATGGGCTGCATAACGTTTCCATCACGAGACGTGCTATTCACTGGAGCAGCACCTTCCCCAGATTCATTTGCAGGAGTCCGAGAATGTGAAACACGATGTCGCAAGCCAGATCTTCCAGAAACCCCAGATAAGTTTGTATTCTGCAGGATTATTGGAGTAGGTGCTGAAGCCTCCACATTTCGAGTAGACATGTTACTGGTCATTGAAGGGGGACCTACATGTTGAGCTGACTGTTCACGATTACTGCCATTGAGGGGAACCACCGAAGGAGTTCCAGCTTGACTTTGACCTATTAGCCATCCTTGCAAAAATGGTAGCTCCCAACCAGTAGGAGGGTCTCTACGGGGTACAAACTGATGTTGTCCAAAATCTGTAGAATCCAGCTGAGTGGAAGCTTGTGCAGCAACTCCATGTGGTAGAATATTAGTGCCACCAACATTACCTAGGTGAACAGAGCTTCCAAGTTCACTTCCACCTACAGTGAGAAATTCGGTAGTCTCCATGGCATCGATTGTGGGGTCATAAATAATATTGCCCATTACATTAGGTAAATAATTATTAGTGGGATCTTCGGTACTTGGATATGCAGCAGAAGGAATAACAGGAGATGCATCCATAGGAGACACCACATTATTATACAGTTCAGCTGCATTTTCATCCACTGGTACAGCAGTAGAAGAGTCGACTTGCATGCCACGCAAACCAGCATCCCCGCTAGCATACTGCATATCTGTTCTTGAATCAACCACAGGAGAAGAAAGTAAGAATAAGGTAAAGACATCAAAGGTAGTTCAGGAGCCAAAATAAGACGGTAGTATAACCATTTGCCACAAAAACATAAGGAGGAGGATATTGGAGGTAACCCGGCGATGTTGCCCGTGTCATTGAGGTGTCTGAAGAGTCCAGATCATTGACCTGCATATCAATTTAATTATGTAATCTATATGGTAGTATGAATAAACATCCAATACAATGCCTTTCAGAAAGGCCACCTCAGCAGTTAGGAGAAATGGAGAAGCATGTGGGTGAAAATGCACTGCACGAAGCGAGCGCCTTGTTCTTAATACAATTGTCGGTGAGGATGCCTCCCCTCTCTTGTTGTAATGCCATATGTATAACTGAAAGAAGATAGAAAATCAATATGATGTTCATCAATAATGTACCACTAGATTGGATATTTGAAAGGCCGGAATGAAAAGAAAAAAAGGCAAGAGCAAGAATCAGCACCTTGTGACCTGATGCAACAGCAAGGAGTTCTCCTTCGGCATGAAAAGCAATAGAAGCAATTGGACGATCTTTATAGAAACAAATCCAAAAGCATATTCAATAACATGAGAAAAATTAAATAAACCAAAATGTGAACTGCAACAAAACTGGATAAATAACCAAAACAGAAATAAGAAAAATATTACAGAAGTCACGAGATCCTATGCATTCGGACGTGTTTGCATCCCATAATCGAACTTCATGATCCAAGCTCCCACTAGCAAGTATTTCCGGACGAACGGGATGGAACCTAACCTGTAAGAGTTTCATGAAGCCTTTAATATGTAAGACATGAGGAAAAAAAGTATTTAATTGGAAAAGGTTCATTGACTCAGTATTAAAATCGCTTGAATAAATAACTGGAAATCCAGAAATAGTACAATCTAAAAGGCCAAAGTCTGAACTAAAAGGGAAATAGGAAAGTTCAAAAGTTTATCTTTCCTGGATAATAATAATAACGGCATTGAATAGTAAAATAACTATTCTGTCCTTAAAAGACTGTCAGAAACGTTGTGCTCGTCATGAGCTCATTCTGTCATGACAACTAGAAAACAAGAAAAGATACCAAATTCCACTCCCTAGTATTCTTGATAAATCTGGGTGTGATACAGTAAGATTCATAGTCAGAATATAATAAATTTGATGACATCCAGTAAGGTGTATAAGACACTTCTATAAGAAACTTTGACACGAAAAGAGTAGTATTGTCAATAAAAACGATGGAACAGATCATAAATTGTCCAACCATTAAGTTTATAGTCAGGATTAAGAAGAGAGCAAAGTATGAAACCAATTACGTGGAGCATAATTCTGAAACCAATGCTTACCACCCAAGGTGTCCTCCGATGACCACTCAACACCTTTAAGCAGCTTCCACTTTGGCAATCAATAATCTTTACGGTATGGTCACCACTGTGAGAACCAAAATACAATTATTAAAACAAATAAATACATGATGTAAGGAAATTGTGCAACAGTGAAACTTACTGTGTCGAGGCAAGTGATCTTCCATCTGGACTAAACGCTGCTGCAATGGTTGACCTTGGAGGTGGCATTAGAGGACAATACTTGGCTGATAAATGCCGCAACGATTCCGCCTCAACCCTGAAAAATAACACAAACATTAACTGCAAAATAAAACAAAACTTCAGGCCTTCCTCAAAGAAAATATTAAGGAAACAGAAGACCAACTATATACCATGAGATAAGACCATGTTTTGCATCTGTAGCAGCATTATTTTTAGGATTGGACCTACAGGATGAATTTGCATTCCGCTTAGAAGCTTCTCTCCACTGCCTTTTTGGAACATGTTTTGTCTTTGGAGATACCTCTCTCCGTGCCAATAAATGGAAAACATTCCTACCACTTGAAAATAGAAAACCATCACCGAATAAGGGTCAGACATAATAAGCAAGTAAGATGAAATAATTAAACTTACATTCCTTGAATAAACTAGAATGCTCTGTTCCCCTAGTGCTTATAAGCCATCCAAGACATGCATATCTTTTGATAAATAAATGTACATTCCCTAAGTACGCGACTTTTGCGAACATGAAATGAACAATATGAAGCAGTGGTCTCAAGTAAATCTGAGCTCATTCAAAGCATATTACTGTGAATAATATTGTAGCAACAAGTGCATTCATATCAATCCCTTGACCCATTGTGAAATAGAGCAGAAGTAGTATGAACAAAATAAATTTTCATAAAGCCATGCAACCTTACAAACACTAACAGACAGTATTAAACAGACAGATAAAGTGAAACTGCAGTCATGCTTGACACAATCAAACTTCAATTTCAACCAATTTCATAATTGATTACACCACCTACTATAGAAAACTTATAGAAACAAATGCATAATTATTAACCGTTTATCCACATCAAAAACCCAAATCTAGACTACAAACCAATAATAGAAACTGGACCTATGTAAAATCATGTCGAAAAGAACCTTCAAAATATCAAAATATAAATAAAATCGCTTAATTAATTCAAATTGAACCCCATTTTTGTTACTCAGAAGAGATGGAAAAATCCCCAGAGGCAATAAACTCTCAATTATCGGATTCAAAGCAAAAACGAAAAAGAAACACCGCTCAGCTGATCTGAGTTTCTCATCCCTCCCTCCCCAACACATGACAAGGACGAGTGATCCAGATTCCAATTTTATCTTCCTCTACCTCAATTATGAACAACAAATATGAACAGATGCGTGGATTGAGGAGATTTGTACCTGTGATGAGAATTGGGAAGCGATGACGAATCGTTCTGGCATGAAGGTCCCATCATATCTTTGATCAAGCTTCATGAGACTTGCGAATAATTTGAGGAAGTTGATGAGGACAGGGGCATTATTCGTCTCTGTAAACCTAATTCAGTTACTAGTTTTGAGAGACAATTCAGCAACAGATCGAATTAGGGTTAAGGCTGCTTCGTCTCGGGTCTGGAGGTCTGTGGAAGAGTATAAAAGGAGCCTTCACTCGCCTCTCTCTCTCTCTCTGTGTGTTTTGTCTGTGAGCTCGATTTGGATTTGGAAATGGCGACAAAGGCCTAAACGAGAGAGCTAAGCCAGAGTCCTGAAAGGGGTCACATATACTCGTTTTACCAAAATACCCCTGTCTGATTTCTATCGTTATTCTCACCTTAATTTAAGAACTACTTATGTTTTAAATAATATATGGATAAGGATGATTGATATCTAAAACATTAGCCATACACAATATCAATATCGATAAAAAAAAAAGTCATACACAATATCTAATAAGATATTCCCGAGGTGCTTTTTTTTTTTGATAAATCCCGAGGTGCTTTTTACCATAACCAAAAGGTATTATTTTTATTTATTTGGAAGCATGAAAATATATTTTTTTTAAGTTAAATAATATTATTTAAAACATTAAGACATGCTATTAATTATAAAATATTATAATGCAGTCAAGATTGCGACCTCGGCAAACATAAGACGCCTTTGTGTGAATCCTTTTTCAGTAGTGAGGAGCATTTCGTGGAACCATCTTCATTTTCATGTTAGGGTAGAAGTAGAAGTAGAAGTAGAAGTAGAAGTAGAAGATCCATCTTCAATTGGAAGAAACTGAATACAAAGTCATCCCACTTCACAATATTGTAGCAGTCGGAAACAAATTCTATGAACC
>JAYMTO010000863.1:0-10485 GCA_036898065.1 California macrophylla | reverse complement strand
TCTGACCATCTCTTCTCGAACATCTTCTCTTTTTTCTGCAGTGCAACATTTTCCGCTTCCTTTTTGCCCAGTGATGTTTCTGTCTTTGCAACGTGCATACACAGTTCTTCAAGTACTGCATACACCTTGTCCGGTGGTATATCCTGCTCAAGACAATAAGATAGTCTGATTCTTAGTCTTCCAGAAATTGTTTACATCCCAAATAGCGGGAGGAGAGAAAGGAAAGATCCTCAAATTTCTCATATGTCCTGATGCTACATATCAATCATGCTAACAAGTCTACGCATATCAATATCATTGAGAACAAAAACAGCAAACCCGTAACTAGAGTGGTCAGGCTACTGTAAATACCAACTAGCTTTGTTTCTGGGACAAGGCAAGTGCCAAATTGAGTTGAAACACTACATGCTTATAAATTTGTTCCAAATGCGAACTTGTTTTAAATTCCATCAAATACCACAGACAACAACCATGTGGTAAGGTGTGTGTTTTTACTTCTGAAACATTTTATGAGATAATATTCGGTCCAGATTTATGTTGACTGTTTATCTAGTTATCAACTCCACACGAAAACCCAATCAATTTGCAAAACATAAATTGGAGTAAAACCATATTAAAGAACTACTTAGTACATTGCAAATATACCTTAAGTTCTGAAGAGTCCAACTTCTGTGTAGGCTTTGGCTTTGCATTCTCAATACTGGACTTCTTCACACTGTGCAGAGAACTAATATGTTGTTTTCGAACCAACCAACCCCGAATAGCTACACGGGAGAAAATGAGACAACGATAAGACGCAGGCACTCACACTATTATTAGTAATTGCAATTTTGGAAACTGATGAGAAGAATATTACCAGATTGCAAATATATAATTGTCCCCTTTTGCTCGTCGAGATTGGGAGAACTGGCTGAACACATCTGTACTAATGTATGGTATCCCTTTCTAGCATTTTCTCCGCGGACAACTGCAATGTATGATTCCAATCATTTAAATAATTAATTACTTTTAACAACTTCTAAAATCAAACAGGTTCTATAAATAGCCTAGATTCAAAAGATGTTCTTATTCATATTGAATGAGAGTTAAAATTGGAACAAACTTAAACTTCAAAATATAGAATCAAGTTTATCGTTCTTTCGTACCATAGTGATTCTATGAAGTTATGATTTCATTGTTATTATTTGTACCCCTTAATAAACGCTAAAAATGAGCCCAACAAAGAATAGAATCAGCAAAAAACACTCTAGCAGGTTAAACATTGAGATTGAAATGACCAGCAGCATTACATGACTGTAGTGCAGTAACGCCTTTCTTGAGTTTGTTGAAATTACAACGAGATTGATAACGACGGAACCATCTCTGAATCCACACAACGTTGTACAAATATTGTTTCCTCCTGTCCTCCAATTCAGCAAGCTACCAACCAACAAGGCGAATGTAAGAGACATTTTCATTTTGGAAAAAGAAGAAAAATGTGCAACTTATCTCCTAAGCTCACCTGCCCTGTTCGAAGATACAATTTGGTATAGCCAATCTGGTACATCTCTGGGAGGACGTTAAACTGTTGCAGTATAGCAACTGATAAGCTTAGCGGATCCTGGGCAACATTGATGTCGGAAAGAAGGAAGCCATACCTAAAATGCAAGCATACATACAAGAAGAAATTACTTTGCATTCTAGAAACAACCTCATATAAGCGGTCATAAAAGGTTTCAACCTATACCTTCCAGCAAACTCTTGATGAGTCATTCGAGTAGGATAGCCAGATCTTGATATCCTAACAACCTCCAAAACTCCACAACATCTAAGTTGATGTAAGACAAGGTCATCCTGATACAACCCAGGAAGCTGCTTATCGTTTGGTTTTATGCAGCGAATGAAATGAGGTGTGGTGCTTTCCAACTGGTTCATTAATTTGAATAGTTGGTTCTACAAGCATAAATAGAATTTTTTAAGAATTAGTGACTTCGTTCCATAGTGACAGGCATAGTCAAGTACACTGAAGCACCCTGAACTTTCACTAAAAGCAAAGGATATAGTTTGGTTCACTAAACCAGCATATATTTAATTTTATGGAAGAAGATTCTGACAATTTTGATAAGCATTTACTGTCATATATACAATAATTGCTTCAACTAGGATTTGCAGGATGGCTAGAGAACAAGAGTTTGATTGGGTGACTCCATCAATCATGCAACAATAAAGATGTTGAGCAGAACTAGAAGTTAGTTTTTTTTTATCATGCAGCAGTTGGGTAGGAAGTAACAAAACAACTAGATCTTCAGAAAAGAGAACAGTTGATCCAGTCAACATAGTATAATCACATTATGAAAAATACAAAACAGCTAGACGTTCTTGGCTCTTATTCTAATGATATTGGTATTCTACAGGTAGACTTTCATTAAATTTATAAAATAAAAAGACAACAATGGAATTTACCTTGAACTTTGTGACAACACTTTGCTTCTGAGCATCCAAGGCACCTCCTGAATGGCCTGGTTTCTGCAATCTGTTACTTACTCTGGGGGCAAAAAACTGTGAGGCACCTGAAGGGCTTGGTTTCTGCAATTTGTTAATTACTTTGGAGGCAAACAACTGTGGTAGTTGGCAACCGCACGACGAGAGGAGTTTGATAGAATCACATTGCACTGGATCTCTGTTCTTTTCCAAAAACCCACTTGTATCATATATAACCTAATAAACCTTCAGGTGTCAGTGAGACTTTTCCACACATTACATTATGATTATTCCGAAATCAGCACAAAGCCAACATGACTACAATAGTTGAATTGATTTGACTGGTAAAATTCCACTCAAGTAATCCTTTTTATGTATATAAAAAAGTGCATATCCCAAAAGTCAAGCAATGACTAACATTTGCTGCATAATGACGAATGGTAAAAGCCCCGTCTCTTTCTCCCTTGAAACAGCGGCTGGAATTCAGATGCTGTTTGAGTTTATTGGCAAGTGTCAAGTCACTGCCCCTGGGAAAATTTGACTCCTCATCCAATAAAGATAGTAACCCAATAGGTTTCTGCACAATTCAAAATTAAAAAAACAAGGTAATTACTTAGATCAGAGTTTTAGTATTTTGAATTATGAATGACAAAAAAGAAAGAGAATTGCATCCACCATTATCACTTGAAGTCAGACCTCAGATAGATCATAAGGAATAACATATTACTATAAGGGAGAAAAATCTATCTATCATCATCTAAATATCAAAATGACTATGAAAGAGTGTCTGCTGCCAGAAAAATGATCCAAGAGGAGGTATAAACTCGATACACCAGAAATGGATAGCATAGCAAAAGAAGCACTATTGAACAATTAATTTACCTTCTCAATGAGATCTAAGCATTCTTGGTTATCCTCAAACTCAACTTTAGTCCAATCAATTCCTTCCAATTCATACTCCTGAAACAAACAAACATTTTGTGGAACTACAGGCCATAACTATTAATTGAATAATAACTATGGTTGGAACTTTAATTAATGCATCAGGAAGAAGTCACTTACACTAAAACAACAGCCTAGACAAACAAAATCAGTATATGAAACTATTGTGGCAGGATTATAATATTTTATGAGCATGTATATCATTCAAATCTGGCGTAAGGTTTAGTACTAAAGAGTAATTTGACTACAATATATTTAAGGGTTCCCTCCTCCAAATGTAAAATGTTTTCTGAGATAAAGAGAAACAAAATCAGGGATGCATCTAAAATAGAAATATTGCACTTATTTCACAGCTTAAATTTTAAAAGTATTATTAAAGGCATTTCCTATGAACAAAACGATAAAGAAAGGTAATGCAAGATGTTTGACCAAAAAAATTAGCTTGCCCAGAGAATAAACGTGTATGTTAGAACAACAAAGAAAGCATCTTTGAACAAAAAATCAAATAATGCCAGCATTATACATGCCAAACAATTTTGCTAGAGAAGACCAAGTTTCTCACCTCTTGCTCAAGTTTAAACAGATGTCGATTGAAATGTTGTTGCAGTCTCTCATTTGCGTAATTTATGCAGAACTGTTCAAAGCTATTTTTCTGAAATTGTGGAGATGAAATTTTCATCAGAGCTACAGTCAAAAACTACATTTAAAGCTCCAATGAACAGATGAACCAAATTGCGCACCGGAAACGACTCAAACCCATAAATATCAAGAATACTTATGGATCTTCCAGTACGCTCTTTGCCAACTTCAAGCGACTTGTTGATCTGTTCTACAAGCCAGTCGAACAAGCTCGCATAGATGAACTTCGCCATTGCATCTCTTGTGTCAATTGCCTGAATAAGAATTGCATAGTAAGTTTCTAAATTATGATAACTTCCCTCACAATTAACTTTTACTTTATTGAACCCATAAGTTGCCTAGCCTTTGTCCTTCCCTCCAAAACTTGTGTGGCAACTATCACATTGACTGTAGCCAAGTAGCTATCTCAGCTATAGCCTACTCTTTCCTTTTCTTTTAAACCTTCTCTAAGGATCTTTACACATAAGTTACCTACTAATGTCTATTCAGTGCAATATTTGGGAAGCATGAAGACCAAGCATGAGATACATGATCATGTGTAGGCTTGAAAAATCATGGATCCCAGATGTTAAAGGGGTTGGGAATGTCTGCTTGTGTGTGCACTCCAGAGAGATGAGGGATTGAATGAAGACAGAGCTCTTAATCAAGTTCAAGAATACCTGTTGCATTGTCAACTTTTTAGCAATAGTATCCTTGCCAGCTTGAATTCTGTGTGTTGATAAAGATGACATCAGATCCTCGGTGCTAGAACCCATCAACCTGGAAGCATTACTGACAGCTGCACAGAAAGAAAGATAAAGAGTACTAAATAGCTTGAAATAAGAGTCATCCAACTTGGAGCACGAGAAATAAGTGTCCAGCTCTGACCGGTATGAGAGAATAATGAAAACAACAAAAATGTTAACCACAATCTCTGGGTAATTACCGATATGAGGGGAAAATAATTGGGAGAGAACATTACTTGAAATTCTAAACATCCAGAATATCAATAGTAACTTCTTGTAAAGTAGTGTAGCCACAAATGAAAGAACCAATGCTTTTCTCTTTATGACTTCCTCAATTTGTAAATCCCATCTCACTTTTTCCTATCTCCCTAAAACCCCCTTAATGTTCAAAGCTTGAAGTCTATTTTTCATACCCAAAAGTTTTGCTGCACAAATATACAGTCTGCAGAAACAACCCGGCAATATATTCTAAGTTAGGAAAGGCTTACAGTTGCATTTGGTACTATTCTCAAATTAAACCTTTTGATGTACATAAAAGTGATAATGTTAAGATCTCCATTGCCCAGGCCTATCACCAGCATAGCATAGGATAGGCCACATATTCACATTGTTAGAAAAATTATGTGATAGCCTATGCAAAACCATTAATTTGTATTTGAAGCAGATGCCCATGTGTAGAGTGTCTAAATCATCATGGTTTTCATGTGATACGAGGTTTAAGCCTCTTCCATCTAAAAAGATGTCATCATAAACTTCATGAAAGGAGTTAGTATAACTTCATGCCTTCCCCAAACATAGTACCACTAATCCTACCAAAAGAAAAATACCTGCCAACTGGATATGGACTTGGCGATAGATATTCTGATACTGACACATTAAGCAAGTCTTTACACACTTTTTTTCTTTCTAAAACCATTATGCTCGCCATTTAATCTCAAGCAGAAAGATGTCATAACAATGAATTTATTATCAGAAGCAAGACATCATCATAAAGCCAAATACACAACTTAACATAGTGATATTACCTTCGTCAGCCACCACCTCCACATGATTTTCATTGTCAATTACTTGAAATGATATGTTCCCCAGCCACAATACTGCTGCAAGCATTGCAAATACCTGCTCTTGATCTTCTTTGGAAATTTTAGCTGTATTTAACGCTTCCTGAAGAAATAGGGAAAATGACAAAGATTAAAGCATATAACACATGAAATGACAGGAAAGAGAAGTACAGTCCATAACAAGTTATAATATAAAATATTTTGAATTACCATAAGAGTTTGTAATTTACGAGCATCATCCACGCCATCAATTGTCAAACAGTTGCTTTGATTAAGATACTTGAACTCATTAGGCATTTTAAGACTCAGCGACTCTGCAATTGAAAAGCATGTCCAGCTATGAGATGAGAATTTGTCATTAACTATGATTAAACTAATTAAGAACCTCTGTCTGTTTTGATCATAAAAAAGGCAAAGGCATGGGGGACAGTATCAGATTTTCCAAAAAGAAATGGCCTGTACAAAATTTGAGACTGGACACATTTAATAAATCCATATAAAGTACTGGTCCAATGAATAAGCCAACCATTTTGGTTTTGATTATATACACTCACAGATCCCAAATATCCAGTTGTACACCTATTACGATTGAACAAGAGCTACTGCAAGAAGGTGAGAGATCCTTAAGCTTTGCCATGGGGGTTTCTTAAACATCGTGCCTACCTACTTATGGTAAAACAACAATATACTATTGTTCTTTATATAAATGTATACAAGAAAATAGTATTGAAGAAGTACCTTTAAGGATAGTTGGAGCACCAGCACAAAGGTGATAGAAGATATGATATGACCTTTCGCCATATGCCAGTTGCACCACTCTTGACTGTAAAAATAAGACATGATATTTTTGTGGATATTGAACATATCCAAATATAATGTCCAAGCAAAAGATAAGATGGGGCAACAGGTTACCTTTTCTAGAAGAACTATTGATAATATCAACGGGTGGATTAGCAGTTGGCCAGTAAATGAAGGTGCAATTCAAGTCAGTTACTGCAACTGAAAAAAGATATAGAGAAATAGCAAAAAACTTTTTGTAATTTAAACATGCTTACAGGTCTGAATATTAGCACCGCATATTTTCCCTGACGTGCTAAAATGAATGTCAACCAACTTCCCCTACAATAGATCAGAAAAACAATGTAAAAAAGCAGACAACTTTCTCTGCTCTTGTGGTGCTAACTAATAAGTTTTTGAAAGATCTATTTTGTGATCATTTGCATGCAGATCTAGAGTTGTCATCTTCAACTTCATAAATAAATGCGATAACTTTATGTGTGGTGCACTGGTGCTAACTAATCGGTTTATGATTTTTTAACTTAAACATCCAGGAAGTGCTCATCTTTAACTTCATCAGTCTACATTATATAATCAAGCTTTGAACTTGATAAATCAATAAATAATTTTCACCAAAGAGAACAAGGAAAAGAACTTACAAATCGACTGGAGTTGTCATTCCTAGATGTTTTTGCATTCCCAAATGCTTCGAGAATACAGCTTGACTGAAGGATTTCATCCTCTATCCCACTACTACCACCACCAAAAGCAGCCAAGTATTGCATTGCCCTCTTTGCTGTCTCAGTTTTCCCAGCTCCACTTTCCCCACTGTAGCATCCAATTGCAAGGTTAGAAGACTCTTGATAGAAATGTTTAAGACTTAAAGGTAGATTTTTGCAAATTAAAGTTATAGAACCAACAAGGGACATCCTTCAAACAGAAAAGGATAGTTCAACCACAACTAACCTTATGATGATTGACTGATTAACTTCATCTGCAAAATATAAATTAACAAAGAGCCAAAAGGAGGCTTCAGAAAAATGTATAAAACAGCCACATAGAATCTAGAGTTACATTTACTATTTCTAAGAAAACCAAGGGTTCAGTTTACCTCTCATCATCTCATTATAGGCAGTGTCTGTGATAGCATAAACATGAGGTTTATCTTCAAGTTTCTGTCTATAAGACATCAGAATATCATTTCCATATATCTGAACATTTTTTAAGGGATTGAGTGCAATCAAAACAGGTCCTGCTTTACTCTACCAAAATAAACAAGAAAAATGGTCAAAGGGAAGTAAAAAAGAAAAGGTTGTATCAACTTCAAATGCAAGTTCAAGTACATTCACAAAGTTTATATTATACTCACATAAATCACATTATGAGAATATCTGTACTCAAGATTGTGCAGAACGGATGGCTCATTCAAATAACTAAGCTGTATAAGATCATCCACCCCAGCAAGAATATCTGGATTTGCAGGAAAAAGGTCTCCTTGAGACACTTTGGTAACCTAAAGCGATAACAAATATCAGTGCATGTAAGAGCAATCAATTTTAAGTACTCAATATTGACTCTATCTCTCTTCTGTATGAGCAAATATTACAAACTCACAGTTCCATTTGAAAGTGTAACAGAAACTTTCTCCCCTGTATTTGATTGTATTGTTCCTGACTCCCAGTGTCCACCTTTTACCCGACACCAGACACGAAGTTTCTGAAACAAGTAAATAACTTGTGTTTCAAACATATATAAATTATAAGAACAGCACAACACTAGTGAAGAAGTCAACAAGGATAGTGGATTTGAGAGTATTTAATTGCTATTAAAACTGATGTGAAATGGGTTAGTTCCCCCTCGCTATGATCAACAAGAAAGCAGAACAACTCCATCACACAGGGCAATTCAGCTAAGGACTATGCATAAGCACACTAGAACCTTGGATTAGCAGATACCAAAGCAATGAATGTGAACAAAAGCTATAAGTTGAACCTAAATCATGTTTTTTTTTTTCGCTTCTTAGTTACCGTCTTAGTAAAGTAACTGATATCATCCTCAAACTCATGTTCTGGGATAGACGGCAGTAGAGACTTGAAGGGCTTGGCATGTGCAGCCCCTTCATTTGAACACTGCTTCTTTGGCTCATTTTTCTTTTCTGTTTCGGTAGCATCATAAGGTGAGTCAAAAGTTTGTTCCCTCTTCTTCTTGCTTCCAAAACTATTCATTTTTGCTCCCAATTCCTTACTCTTCGCCTCCTGCTTGGGAGTTGCCAACATCAAGCTTTCAGGCTCTCCATCTCCAATCGAAAAGCTCCTCGGCAGGGTGTACTTCGCTGACTTCCTCCTAGCTCTCGAATTAGGCCGCGACGGCAATGCAGGTGGCAAGTCCCTGGGCTTCTCCAGTTCAACTCTCTGCCGGAGCGAATCAAGCATTTCCTCCAGCGAACTGCGCGCCACCAACGACGCCTTGGCCTTGCCTGACAACATGGTTGCCTCAGAAACTGCTGAAACTAAACCCCACCAAAAGTTCAGATAAAAAAGGCACCAAAAATCAAACCCCGAAGCCTTTCAAATCGAATCCGAGGCGATCAAATTCTGAGCAATCACAATCACAATCACACAACCCGAAATCCAAAAAACCCTAATTAGGGATCAAAACACGCACAACTTGGGCTTGACTTCCGGATTTGAACACCCAATTGAAGAAACTCGTGGAAATGAGATCTGCAATTGAGGATCGGGAACTTACGGAACTGGGTTATATCATGCCTTCTCAAAACAAACTCCAAAACCGCATTTGCCAAAACGAGGAGGGTCGCGAATTTTCATAATCCTCCTGAAATCGAAACCCGCGAGGCTTCAAATCCGATGCACGAAAACACGAACACAAACCTTGGAATGGGGGTAGAAGAGAGCGGAAATGGAAACAGAACCAGAAATTTTAGCAGAGAAGAGCTGTTGTTGTTGCAGTTTGGTTTCATAAAACCTAAAATCCTAAAACCTTCTCTTTGTTTTGGAGAAATCGATTCCACAAAATATACAATTGGAGCTGTTGATGTTCTTTTGGAACGATTATCATATTTGAACATTTTCAGGCACCATCGGTTTTCGTATAGAAACGGTTTGAACATGACAACAAGAGACTGACAAATCTATTGCTAAAAGGAAATAAAATAAAATAAAATGGATGGATTTTACCATTTTGGCCCTGAAAATGTATTAATTGTTTTATGTTGCAGAAATGGGGAATGCCTGAATTGGGATGGAATGGATAGGTGCCACTTTTTACTTTTAACAAGTCATTTTTAGTGTTACAATTTGGTTGATTGTGACAATTAAAATGAATGTCAATCTTATAATTAACCATATGTGACTATTTTTTGTAAATAACAGTTCAAGCTTGATTATCTTTAAAATTGATGTAAATTTTTTAGTGAGAATGGATAAAGAGACTCGTGGTATGGACGTGTAGACGTATATAAGCGTATGTATATAACTCTCTTTTTATGTTTGATATGAGAATTTTTCGTATTTTATTTATCAAATATCTTCGTATACTATCTAACGAAGGATTAAGAAGAAAATCGTTGAAAAACGAATATAAACATATAAACATATAGATACGAAGTTCAAAAGGAGACTGATGATATATCCAGACTTAATGATTGCAAAAGAAATAATAAAAATATTACAATTGTGTTAAAATGTGATGATAAATTTGTGTTTACACTCAAAATTAAAATTTAGAGGGAAAAAAATAAAACAATGAATACGTGTAATAAACAAACGTGAACAATGTTGTCATCGTGAAACTTTCATCTCCATGCTCCTAAAAGAATCGGACAACGATAAGTAAATAAACAAGTTTATTTTATTTACCCT
>JAYMTO010000862.1:0-10488 GCA_036898065.1 California macrophylla | reverse complement strand
TCATGAGTGAGTGGAGAATACTCCAACTTGTCTACGTGCTTCAACTATTTTGAGTAATTGTTTTTTTGTGTACTCTCCCACTCATATATGATCAACAAATGAATAAGAACATCTTCAACTGTTATTTTAAATTTAATGTAAAGATAACATTTTAATGATGTTATTTTTACATTCAAATAGTGTAGAGTTAAAAATCACATTGAAATCTATTTAAATCTTGTTTTTTTTAAATATTTTAATAATATATTTTTGTTTTTTACATGTAGATTTTTAATAATTTTAATTAATAATTACATTCTAAAATAAAATAATATTATTAATGTTTGAGAATAGAATGTAAATAGTAACGCTTTAAATTTAGAGGGTCAATGTTCATACATATTTTGTCCCATTATAATTTTGAAGTAATAGAGTTACATTTTAATTAATTACATTCTAAAATAAAATAATATTATATTTCATGTTAGTTTGACACAATGTAAATAAATAAAACGCTTTAAATACTAGTTTCGACTTTCGAACCAAAATAATATCTGTGACACCAATTATGTTAGAACATTATATCTCATCTTATCAAACTACCTTTAGCCATAATTTACGATCCACAACCATTCACAACCTTATCTTCAACACTTACTAACTCTGTCAATTTCATTTCCATAACTGTATAAATATGGATATGCAACAAAAAGTTGTGTTCATAGCTCAATTATCACACGCAGCTGACTCAAACCTTATAGATCTAGAAGTACAACCAATTACGTATGCTGAATATACAAAAAAAATACTAATATCAGTTCAATAATCATTCCAATTTTTCGATTATACTTCAAAAACACAATTCCCTGAAGAAACTATAGATTCTGAAGAGTCAACAGATTGTAATTATATGTGCTTGATAGTCCAGTCGCTAACAACAAAAATCAAAATACATTCTATGCACAAGTAGCAGAAACCAAAACAGGGCAGAGAAACAAAAGGACGGTCCTGGTTTACCCAAGTGAATATCATTGTTGCACCTGTTCATCTCCTACCATCTACCAGGCCATTCTTGACACCTAAGGGCACAATGAGCCTACTCAGAAAACGACCCTTGATTCGTATTTTTTCGCTTCCATTAGAATCTAGTTGCTTGATTGATAAGGCTCTCACTAAAAGTAGTGTTTCATTTTCACCAGCAGTCATTGTTACAGTACAAGAACAAAAAAGAACCTATCGGTGATACAGCTAGTTTGGATTTTGTCTACCCCTAGAATTACACAGATTTTCTCCCTGTTTTGCCTGTAGAATTTAACTCAGAACTTGTCCCTAAGTTAACAAGGCCAGATTTTTTGCATCCCTAGGTTTGCTATTATCTCTTATGTAAATAAAGTTCCATTTCATTTGGCTGAATCAACCAAATATCAGAAAGTTACAGTTCTCGCCCGTTTCAGCGACTAAACTAGGACCCTAGAATCTTCCACCCCGAGAGATGAGGCAGCAGGAAAGTATTCACATCTCAAAAATATCTTTACAGTGAATTTGAACCAGAGAACTAGCCTAACATGGATCACGTCCTTCACTATCAGAAAAAAAAAAACTATTTAACCTTTTAAAACAGAAACTTCATATAGCAACATATACTCACTCTACTAGTGCAAACTAAAATATCATTGAACACACCAAGAGAGTGTTGTAGTAATGATGTACATGACTATCAAATTACGCTTTATATACTTATGGTAGTTTTCAGAAGTAAACGAATCGTAATAAGTTATTTCATACATACGAGAGGTTCATGAGATTCGGGATGCAATGAAAGGTTTCGTACCTGACTATGCTTTCTGTATGTTGCTATCTGTCTAGCATTTTATATTCACATCAAAAGAGCTCGATTCCACATGGTAAGTTTGGTAGCAGTGCAAGTTCATACCCAGAAAAGTGAGGACTGTGGCTTGTGGGTTTTGTTTCCAGCTTGGATCATCTCGTACTTTAAACCTTTTTCACTTGAGAAAGTCATATCAGGTTATTGAACAGTTAGTGTTGCACGCTCAAATTGAAAAATAAAGAGAAAATATAGACAGATCATTGATGATAGTGTCAAATTTCTCACATGTAAACATTCCCTGTGAATATTTCAAGATTATGTACGATAAATTTCAGCATTTCTTTCTTCACCAAGAACTAGAAGGTCGCTCGTTCAGTATAATTACGAAGAATGTTGTTAAGTGAGGCATAAGCCTAAAGATAAACTATGCCATCTAAAGATAAACATGTTTAAGTGTGACTTAGTGGTTAAATTAGTAATGTTAATCCTACCTTATCCGCTTTCCCCCTCATCCTTAATGATATTATGTAATGGTCGACTAATCCCCAAAACCTGACAATGGAGAAATGTCCTGTCAATTCCTTGATCTCTAATCTGTTTATCTCTAAGAGGAAAAGGCCTTTCAATTTCAGAAGGTGCATACATCATGGGTCATTTCTGACCTTGGACTGTTGATGGACTCGGTAATGAAGCTCTTTTCTCCTTAAACGAAACCTTGTAATACTTTAGAACAGATATTTTAGTCAAAAGGCACTAGCCTTCAGGCCATCTCTCATTTAGGACGCATATTTTCATTATTATTTTTCTAAATTTCAGGGGAAAGTACTCACTCTTAAGTCCTAAAGAAATTTCACAATAATTAGCTGATGTTGCAATAAAAAATATCACGATAATTAGTTGATATCATAGATGATGCATTCAAGTATTTCGAAAAATATCAATGTCAGTGGTTCAGCCCTTTCAATTCTTTTGATTGTTGGAAAACAACTTAATCATCTAATAAAAATACGACGCGTGGGATTGAGCTTCTACTCTGACTCACTGTCGCTTTATGGCCTTATATCATACTTAATGTTATCTACACTAAACCAGTCTAAAGAGAGAATAAGCAAATTAATCTTCGGCCCCATTCAACTGGATTTTCAACCACACACAAAAGAAAACTAAAAGCATTTTAGCATACATACATTTAGCTTTCAAAAATGTTTAGGAAAAGATTATATAGGAAATTGGTCTCTTGTCAAGAACTCTACCTTTCAAGTAAATTAACTTAAATTAATGAACTAACTATCTAGTATAGTCATAGGCAAAATTTCAGAGAAATAGTACGCTACAGTTCCAATCATACTGTGGCAAATAAAGTGGAAATTTTAAAAGAAAAGAACAACAATAATTATATACCATCACAAATATATCTAGCATCTGGAATATTTATGCATTATATTTTCATGAATTACAAATATACCATCAAATCAGCAATGTGACTGAGCATGGTCTTGTTCAACGCCGTTCAATTCCTTATTTTGGGGGAAACAAAATAATTCATGACTTGAACTGACTAATGCTCAAGCCAAAAGAGATATCTTCTAACAGAACTAGACCATAAAACTGATTTTTTGAGATCGCCTATCTTTAGTTGTACCAGGACCAGAATATACTCTTGGTAGAGAGCAAGCAACCCTAAACACTATGGCGATTGAAAGAGATTTCATTGGGACGCCGACGAGATAAGATGCTGCAGCAAGTCTCTAGCCATCCTATAGCTTTCCAGGAAAAAAGGAAAGGAGTGGGGTCTTCCTGGCGCTTGCATACAAACAAGCCAGCACTTAACCTATAATCCTTAAGTTAGAGATCTTGACATTCTCGATCACATTCATCATACATACCTTTCGATAAGTGAAACAGTATCAAATTTTGACACTAGTACCCAAATGTCAACTGTTTCCAGAGGAATACTCAAAAAGCTCAACACAGAGGTACTATAGAGTTTAAGGTTTAGCCTTTTAGGACTTGCTGATATATTTCACGACTACCAAAATAATAATAATAATATATAAGGTCTACCAATGAACACGAGAGAAATCACATTACCTATAAAATTTTCTTTTTTCGATTGAGAATACATAATCAACATTGATGCACTTGAAGTTTACAAAATTGCTTTCGCAACCATGCCAAAAGATGAATTTTCAAATGAAAGTCTATGGCTGCCACAGTGCCACCTACACATACACTCAAGAAGTTCTGCATATACATCTTATTTATCTTACCATTTTGGCCACTAATACATACAAAATATAAATGCTTACTGTCATCTTCTAAATCGAGATCCCTTGTCTGGTTTATTATCATTCCACCCTTCCCATGTAGAAGACCAGAAGAACAGAGACATCCAGATAAATACAGCAAAGAAGATTCGTGCAGTGTCCTGAAATCTAGAAAGAGTTGCTACAATCCCTGCTCCATGATATCAACATACAATGAGAAACCAAATTTGGAAATGTAAGGGAAAGAGTTTAACACACCTCAGCAAAGAATCTACCATATGGTAATACAAAAGGAAATCGGGCAAAATATATTTTGTTTTAATAGGGGAGGGAGGGAGATAAATATACATGATGGACCAATACAAAAAAGGCAACACAAAGTAGTTGTCATGAAGCCCTTTTCAAAATTATGGGAATCATTTTCATTTCTCTGTGCAAATACACATCACATTGAATTTAAGACAAATAGACATCAAAATAAGACAGACTGAAATACACATAAATAGAGTAAAGATAGTCTACGCCATGATGTTTGCTTCCCATAAAACCTCTCATGGCCTATATTTTGAAGGCCAGTGGCATATACAACCAAAATAATTTTTTAAATCTAAAGGGTTATGCAAATATTCAAAATAATAAATGGAATGATGAGGTTGATAAAAGAATGAAATGTTTCATTTTAGCATTGTTTCTGGTTGCTATAGAGCTACATAATGTTGCATCTCAAAGTGAATCGCAACTTCCAAATAGAAAACATCTGCATCCTTTCTGTCTAGTCACTCTACTAATTTGTTATGTAAATAAAGAAGATGCTTCACATAACAGAAATCTGTTTCCACCGAAAACAAGTTGCTATGAAACAGTATCCAAAACATAAATAAAGCTAAACTAATGCAACCATGAATATCTGAAAACTCTGTAAGTAATGTCAAGTTTGATCTACATTATATCTTTCAGGTGAAGCTGACTTGTGACTTGTGTGAGTACGGGGTGTTGCTCAATTCGTCCAACAACACTCTACAGAAAATCGAGTTACTAAATATAAAGTTGCATGATCGTGGGAAACCAGAGAAACGTCACAATCTTATAACATTTCTACTTATCTCTCACCCTCATACCAATAGAGACTTCTTCCCTTTCAGAGCTTCAAAACTGTAAATGATACTCCACCACACAATGGCGAAAGCCTTGTCTCTTGCACTAACCAACCCATTTTCAGAGTTTCAACAGATCTATTAATCTAATTTTGCATCTGAACCATGAACTCCACTCTCCTTATAATCCCCCAGAACACCCATCTTCAAGCAAGTCATTCATTCTTACAATACCCATTCTTTTCAATCCAGAAACTAGTTTGGCTATCAAATCAAACAAACAAAACCTCTATACATACACAACAAAACATTGAAACAATCTTAATACACCTAAACAAACCTGTATTCAATACAAACAATCATATACTGAAAATTGATGAAAGAAAAACTCGGATGCTACCGGAAAATCGGACCTGTGTGCTGAAGCGAGCTTTTATCGTCGCCCGGGTCGCTCTCCGGCGGAGGAGGTCCGGGGCTGGCGACGCGGCAGGGGCCGGGGCGGGTGTGGAAGTTCCGATGATGCGGACGGCGGAGATGGAGCGGAGAGAAGGATTGTGGACGGGGATAGAAGAAATTGGTGGTGGTGATTGATGATGAGGAAGAGCATAACAGGAGAGGAATTGAAGTGGAAATGGATAATGAATTGTGGTTTGGGATTTTCGCGGGAGAGAAGGAACTGGAAATGGCCATTTTCGCTGGAAAATTGGAGATTCTGTGAAATTGGGAACAAAGAAAATAAATCTTCATTGTAGATTCTAGGCGGTTTGGTTCAGTTCGGTTCGATTCAGCCGGTTCGATTTAATTCGTTTTATTGTACAGTTTTATATTATTTTGTAAACTTTTGTCAAGATTTAAAAATTCGTTCAAGTCATGATACGATCGATCAAGTGTTATACAATTCGTATTAAAAAGAACTAATATTTATATTGTTATCAAAATTGAGAGAAAATTTTAAAAACCCGTTCAAGTCATGATACGATCGATCAAGTGTTATACAATTCGTATTAAGAACTAATATTTATATTGTTATCGAAATTGAGAGAAAATTATAAACTCGTTTAAAAACTAGAATTAGTACTAGAATCGCTTGAAAAAATATTGAATACGAGTTAGAACTAAATATTTAAAAGAGTTCGGATAAAAAATGGAAAGGTAGTATAGAAATAAATGAAATGAGTTCGCATAAAGGAAGGAAATAATAAAAAACGAGGGAAAGAGTTATTAGAGGCCAACAGATATATTTATTAAAGTTATAAAAGATCATTGCGTGTGCCACATGGCAGCCAGCTATTGGCCGGCATGCTTCCTCTTGTTGGCCAACGACGATGCTGGCGGGGCGGGGCGGCGTAGCCAGCTTGATGGCGATCTCCCCAGTTGTCGGCCACGCGTGATGGAGTCGCTCGTCTGGCATCGTCCTCCTCTCATGTGTCGGATGCTCTTACGAAAATACAAAAAGAAAACATGCCAAGATCGAGTAAAAACTGATACAAAAACCCGAGATTAAAAGAAAACCTGCCAAAATCAGTAAAAACTAGCTCGATACAAGAAACCCGGCAAGGGAATGTGAAAGCATAATGTTACAGTTGATATACAAATCCTCTCCGGGTTCATCAGTGTATTTATATGGAAGAAAGGTAAATGATACCAAGCATCTTGTGATGAATGTTTTGAGGCCAACGAAAATGTCCGAGTCCTCTATATGGCGGGTCTTCAATGTTACAACCCTTCTCGTTTCCAAACGTCCACTAGAAACTTGACCATTTCCTGAAGAAATGTTCAAAATCACGGGACAGTTAGGTAAGGCGTGTTAAGGAGGAAGAACAACGGGAGGCTGAGACAGAGCCTTACGTGGAGAGGGATAAGTTGGGGGAACCGCTTGTTGTTCCCGAGTAAGCTTTCATACGTAGCATTCCAGCTGCAGATATATGTTTAAGCATGCGGATAAATGGTACAAACATAGAGAAGCAAGCATGAATTCTTAGCTTAATATCATTTTAGAGCATCAGCGGAAACTCACCTTAGTTTAGGTTCCTGAGCTTGTTTTGTCTGCTTCGCATTTTTTTCCTTCCCGATCCAGCGCTGTCTTGTTTGGTTCCAGAGAAGAAGGCCTGAAACCAAAACGTTCACGTGTAAGATATAACCTTCTTGTACAAAGACGCATGAGCAAAGGCTGCAAGGCAACTAAGAGATTGATATAATGTTCCAATACTTCAAGACATGAGAATCTCCGTACATTCAACAACAAAAAAGTAACTAACTGAACTTGCCGTGATTAACAAATTCAGGCGGCGTGCTACCGTTTCCTGTGGTATCCAGAGTCTGGTTTGAGGTGCTGATAGACGAAATGCTTCCCCGTGATTGAGTTGCACTGTTGTCCATGTCGTGGGTACTGGTGGTCCAGAGATCCTCCGATATGCTAGGTCTCTTCACCGGTTGATCATTACTCTTCCGTCCTTTTGATGACTTATCCACCGAGGGTGTCAAGGAATCATGATGCTTATTAAGCCCTCCAAGACAACCACTGTTCTGTTACAAATCACATTTCATCACATAACTTTTTCTACTAATCACCATAAATTAGCTAATATCTTCTCTCCTATGATATACAAAAAAGATGAGGTAAGTAGGTTAGCAAACATGACAAACCGTTCTCGTTTCTACTTCTGGCAACCCAGAATGACTAAAACATACCATTAGATTTAAACCCATACTTCAAAAGAAACTATAGATTCAACATTACAAGTAAACCACTTAACCGAGCTTTTTAGGGATTCAAATTATGTGATTTGTTATATATCTAGCATGACCTAGATCATTCCCACAAATTATACTCGGTTTCTGATACCCAAGGTAAACACATAACCATTATTACAAAACAGTAAACTATGATTTGCCCCTCACATTACACTCGGAAATGAGAGGTTGCCTACAGCAACTTCAATAGGAACCAATAGGTGGATGCAGTGACAGAATCAAACACACATTACTCGAATTCACACTTGGAAAAGGGTGAAATCCATGCCTATAAACTTCACCGAGAAAGTGTTCATCATCAACTAAATCAATAGTACTTTCCTTCGTTTTCCACATCCCAAAGTCACAGCTATAGATTAGAAACATTCCAATCAACTGTGTCCCCCTAATTTCATCCCACCTATCAATTATGGTAACCTTGCAGCTAAAACGAACCTTATATTCAAAGCTCTCCCTTTATTCCACCCCTCATTTTCCTAGAAACCAAACAGGTGGACAAGTAATTGAAACTCATTTGACCAAAAGAAAATACACAATCAAGCATACAAGAAATTGATTCAACAGAAAATACCCAGAAGATTACAGAATCTAAAAATCGAAGCACTCGAACGCTTACCCCATACAGGCAATAGAGAAAATGACCGGTAAGCTCCAAAATAGATCTGCAGGTCGAAAATTTCCCAGGAAAATGAACTTTTGACGGGAACCCAGTTCCAAGAAAAGAAAATCAGAAAAGCCCAGATGGTCAGAAACTCAAAATCAATCAAAACCCAGAAATGAAATTGAAACTGCAGAATCTCAGGCAAAGAGGAGAAGAAATTGGCACTCACAAACCTTACCAGATGACCCACCAGGTTATGGGGCTTCTCTTCTCTCCCAGTTTCCTGAAATACAAAAAACCCCAACTTGCAGATGTGCCTTTTCTCTTTATTTATTACTTCCACTCTTTGGTTAAATGGCTCTACTTGTTTTTGAAGACTCTTAGATTGTAAAACTTGTCAGAGTCCGACATCAAAACACGTAAATCTATTTACCACTAAATAAATATTTAAAACTGTTAAATATATATTGATTGAAGGTGTGAATTATATAGTAAAATATGGAGTAATCTAAAACAAAAACAAACCTATGCAACTGGTGGGGTTGTGTTGGTCAAATTAGTTGAGCAAGAGCTTGTTTGTCTGCACATTCTTCCCCAAACAATATCACAAATCCATCTTTTCCAGATATCATTGGTCCATGTTGTTCCTGTCTTGATATCATTAAAAGAAGGTAGCTTATCCTTCAAAATTTAAATTATTTGTTAGAAACTTGTGGATTCAAGATCCAATTTCGACTCCAAATCCATATCAATCCTTAAAATAACTGAATAAAACATTCTCATTAGTCATGATCATGTTAACACATTTACTAATTTACCCCTTTTAAAGGATTTATCGAGAAAGGGGTGTTTTTTTTAATTCAATACAATTTGGGAAAGATGAGGACAAAATTACTGTTGAATCCAAACAAAATAACATGTTGTGTCGTGGGTTTCTTCGAGATCAGGAAACATAACCCTGTCCAGAATTTTCTCGAGAAAAGAAAAAAGAAAGATCCACTGATTTCCGTAGAAAAGCTCTGCTATTTACACTAAATTTCCCAACTTTACTAATTCATCATCATAAACACCCACAAATCTAAAATCTAAGGTGGGGAAAATAAATTCTAACGAAAAGAAAACACAGAATTTGATCTTCACGATCGTCAATGGGAGCATTCGATTCTGTGCACGCGGTCCCTCAGAATCCCACTGTACAGAGCAGCTCTGTTCGCCGGCAACCCGGCGACGGGGATTTCTCTCCGGCAGTTCCTCCGGTCAAGTTCCGACGCCATCCTCCGGTCGTGCTCTCTCCGGTACTCCTCGCCGTTACCGGACGTTTCCTTTACATTCTCAGCAAACCGCACTCTCTTCTTCGCCTTCTTACCGTTGCCATCTGGACAGAGGAACACAGACACAAACAAAAAAGATCAGATTTTTACGGACAAATCGATCGAATTAGAAAAAATTAAGAAAGACCCAGAAGCTAAAATCGAGTGAAGATGACGAATTTCGTACCGGAATTCAACAGGCAAGAGCGGAGGGGCTTCTCGGAAAATTGGGTCGGAGGGAAATTGAAGTTCCTCTGCTTGGAGAAAGCTAGGAAGAGCACGGTGGTGGAGACGACCATGGCGGTGGCCAATACCACGCCCTGCGATCCCAACATGGAAGCCATGACGATGATGGTGATGAGAGAGATAGAGCTGTGAACAGAGTGTACAGAGAAAGCAGAGTCAAGTTGGTCTCTTTCTTGTCCTTTACAAAGTGAGAACTGTATGAATATATAGATATAGATATACATGTGTGTGCATTTGTGTGAAAATAAGGATGTGGGGACTATAAAACAGGCGTGAGAATCAGGAGTTCTCTTCTGTTCGGTTTTAACTTTTTTTTAAAATGATAGGAGAAAGAAAATATTGAAGAGAGGCTACTATACTATATATATATATATATATATATATATATCGGTTAAATTTTATATTGTTG
>JAYMTO010000861.1:0-10488 GCA_036898065.1 California macrophylla | reverse complement strand
AGAGCTTCATAGGCTAACAAGATAGTCTGATGTTATCTTTTATCAGCAATAACAATAAGTACGAGGATTGGATTCAATAGTCTGATTTTATTAGCTAAGTCAAAACAACACCAAAATTCTCAATTTTGATCAATACCTATTTCACAATTCATCTATAAAACATTGAAAGCTCAAGAAATTTTGCACCGACATAGCTTCATAGGCTACAAATACGATGATTGAAATCACTATTGTCCGTTTATTAGTTAGTCAAACCAGCACCACCATATTACAAAACTCGACAACATCACGAGAGACCAATTTGATTGGAAGCTAAAAGACACAAAACCAAACAAAAAGTAGAATCAAACTGAATAATTCTTGTCAATAAAATCTGAATGTGGACAAACCATATAGACTCCGTGACACGCTGCAGAAACAATCCAACATGAACAGAGCCACAAACAAAACAACACATGTAAGAGTCAAATTCGAGGACTCACATGTAGACTCCAGCGTGAACCTTGATCACCACTCTCACGAGGTTGATGAACGGCAGAGAATCAACGGCGTCCTGAATCGTGGTGAAGTCTCCGGCGGCCGGGTTCTTGGCGACGGTGATGGTGTAGGACGGGAAGAGCTTGTTCATCGCCGTCTCGAAAACGGAGTGCTTGAGGCTCCCAACGAAACTGACCCATTTCATGAATTGTTGTTCTGTGAATTGGGTTTGAGTCGCATTTTTCTCCAGTTGCTTCCCTCTGGAGATTCTGGGTCTCAGTCCCTTGTTGTGGCATTGTGTTTGTGTGCAATTTAGTAGGAGAAAGAGAAGAATGGCAATAGAGTAAATATGTCGAAACCTTGACATGTAGCTATGGCTAGAATAAGAGGGAGAGAACTCAGAGAAGAGAGAAGGAATGTTAGTGTGCACAGAAGCTTTCTGGGTTTTGGTTTGGTTTATATAAGGAGTGAGAATGAAATGGACAATTTGGTGCCTTTTTGTTCGGTACCAATGTATGTGTTTTTATTTTATGGTACTTTATGGGTTTAGGTGGAAAGTAATGTTGTTGAAACTGAGAATGCCATGACAAGGATTGGGGTTTGAGTATGAGAGAGAGAGGTCACGGGTGCTTCCATTTACATCCATTCATGTAGTGTTCTGTGTTCACAAGCACAGAACAATCTGAGCCACAACTCAAAATCACTCACAAGACAAGACAGACAGGTTCATGCTATCTCAAGGTTTAGCATTAACAATGTTTTTGTTTGGTGGTGCCCGTGAGATTCCCACTTTTCATACACGGTGAACCTTTAGATCTGATATTTATAATTCGATTCATTCGTTTAAGAAATTACCGCCTTAAAGCTCTAATCTCACTGTTCGGCCATGTGAACATTATTAGTCTAATGCCCGAATCCTTTTATGGTCCCTAATTCATATGCAAAAGAGCTATTGCACTTTCGAGGAAAAACAAGAATGTTAGTACTTCGAAAGTTTATTTTCACCTATTTGGGCTTCTACCAACTCTAGCATTTGATTCAGAAATGCTAATAATTGAATTTAAAAAACAACTCATTTCAGTACTGTTAGAGTGATGATGATGATGATGCAAATACTGAAATTGAATATGAAATGTAAGAGTTAAAGGACCAGTTGAAGAGGTCAGAGAGGAGTTGCATATGTATGTCCCTTGTGGAGTTTTAGATTCTTTCATGGTACTCACACTTTGGAGTTTTGGAGGAAGAAAGATAGTACATACGAGAAGAATATTATGATGTGTGTGTCAACCTCAACTAGTTCACAACAAAATAGATATTTCAGACAGCAATATTTCCATGGAACATGTTTTATATCAGTGTAAAGAGAAGATAAATCTTATACGAAAGTATATAATTTTACAATGTGAATTCTGAAGTATTGCTACAAGCTGTACAATGAGAAGAAAGGGCACAATAACATGTAGAATTGATTACTCTGACCATATGAAATTTAAACTTTAAGTTCTAAAGTATAATTATATACAGAGATCGATTGGCACTGGCACTAATATGTACAATACTTCACTGGTTTATATATGCTGAACGCGTTACTTCCATACCTTGATAGTCCCGTCTCTACTGCTCGATATCAGAAGTCTTTGGTTCAACTTCACAGAAGCCAAAGACATGACGGAGTCTCTGTGGCAGCCAGCAGAATCGGTGGCAGCAGCCGTGAGAATTGCCTTGGAAGTCAACTTAGTTGTCAGAGGCCGTCTCCTTGTTTCCTGTAAACCAGATATGAAGTTTCGTGTTTAGAACTACAAATTGAAGAAAAGCTATCGACATTTCAAGTACCAAGTAAAATGAAACACCATATAGCATAACCAGAATGTTTTATTCTCAACTGAGTAGAAGAGACGCGGATGTGTGCAATTTGTGTAAAAACTGCATTCTTGTTTATATCAATGTGCTATCAGTGTCAGTCTTCCGGCGTGGGATAATTTAACATTAACAAAATGGGATTCGTGTATTGTAAATTTGTCTTCCATCTAAGAACAGAAGGTGTCTATAATGTGCATACATATGCATTTTGTTGTAAAGGTTGATTTAATTTGACCATATTGCATGAATTGTCATTTTTGTTGTGAAGATTTAATATCATACCTGAACAACTTGAACGCCAGCACTAGATCTTGTTTCATAGAAATCATCATTCCCTATGCCCTTCATGTTCGGCCCACAAATACAGTAACTTCTGTCGGGGCTGCAGAAATAGTAGAATTGATCAAACTACAGAACTTTCACAGAGTGAGAGAGAGAAGTTGGATTCAAACAGAACCTGCAATGATCCCATCGACGAATTTTCAAGTCAGTGCCGGCTGTCAACAGATCACCCCCGGGTAATGGTAGCAACGAGCGGATACCAGGAAGACGGGGAGGAGGTTCATTCAGTTCATCAACTCTGTACTTTGGATTGGCATTCCGTCTCAGATCTGGCTTAGAATTAGCCTTGCTTGATGGTCTGGTCAATGCCCAGGGCAGGTCAGGCATTTCAGCATCACTTTCATGATTTGCCACCCTCAATACCTGGAGACAGAATTGACATCAAATGATATAGGAAATGAGCTTAATTAATCATGAATACAGAATAGAAATGTAGTTTCCATTCTCTCCTTGCTCTAACACATAATACGCTTTCAGCTTCATCTATTCTCACAAATGTTGTATTTTCCATAGTAACGATTAACTAGAATAAGTTGAAAAAGACTATACCATACTCCTTTCACACATTTGCCTTTAGTTATTCACCAGTTAGTCCAGGATAGTTTATTGCAAAAGTGGATAGTGGAAAAAGAAAAGTTAAACAGAAAATTGCAATTCTTTTTCAATCAGTTGAACTAAGTTGAAGATAAAATGTAAAATATTTTGGTATTTAGATATTTGAAACCAAAGTCAGACCTGCCACTACAGCTACCAAAGTGCATTAGGATACCTTATTCCCGGTAAAATTATGTCAGTTATCTATTATGTTTAAGCACTCGCAACTCCAAGGAAATATTTTAATAAAACCAAGTACCTGGTGGCAGCTCCCGTTTTCTGCATTCCACAAAGAAACTTCATTGCAACCAGCAGCTACATAAACAAAGGGCCTTGCACTAGTAGATACAGGAGCATTTGAAGGAGGAACAAAAAGGCACATCTTCTCTACAGGGCATGATTGAGAGTATTGCCATGAGTTAACAGGTATAAGGAACCTGAGATCCCAGAGAGTAAGCACTCCCCTTGATGACCCTGACACAAACCAGTTTCCACAAGGACCTGTTACCAAAGAGGATACATACCCTTCCTCGGGAAATGCTTTTAGCATCCATGCATCTGAATTTGTTCTTATATCCCACAGATGGATCCCACAATTTTGGGTGCTGTACATAACCAATTGACTGGGGCAATTATCAGCGGAGTAATTCAAAAGGCTGAGTATGGCGCCTTCCTTTATGTCTTTCTTTTTAATATCAGCAATACCTGAATACTTCTCAACAACATTTCCAAGACCTCTGGAGAAGTGATCAACAGAAAACATATGTAACATACCATCACATGCACCGACAATGACTTGAGCAGAGCCCCGAAGCATGGCAGAGCAAAGTGCCCGACTTCCCTCCAGGTGGTAAGTTAGCCTTGACCTAAATGAAATGTCCTTCTCCAACTTCCTTGAATCCCATACCTTTGCTGTGGAATCATCAGAGGCACTCACAAAAAAGCTATGATCAGATGAAATCGCTATGTCATTGACTGCAGAACGATGCTCCTGGAGGTGTGCAACCAACACTCCGCGAGGCCTCCAACCTAAATCTGGAACCGAAGATGTCCGTGCATACGACGGTAATCCTGTTAATTCACTGGAACTAGAAATATCTTCAGCAGCGGCAGCAGCAGCGGCGGCAGAACTTCCTTTTAAAGTGCCAGATAACCCCATCTCCTGAAATTTGTTGTTAAGATATGTCGCTTGATCAGTTTCTCTGCCATCTGGTTCATGTACCACTCTATAGAACTGCTTAGAACTACTGCTTATGCTGAATGAACCTGACATGAGCTTAGGTGTCGGAACGGAACTAGCCAAGCTAAATGTTTTATTTGCTGGATCCACCCAAGGCATGGATGATGAACCGATTCCGAGAGAGTTCATTTGCACTGCCGAATCAGATGTCACTGGAGGAACACCTGCTGCACGCCTGTCCATGCTGAAGGAGTACAAAGGTATGCCTTCTGACGATTTATCACACATGAAGCTATTCACACCATTAACATGTGGAGACATAAACCCGGAGAATTGTAACTTATCGGAACATATGGGATCACGAACATCAGTTGTGTTATTAGTATTGTGTATAATGCTTCCCATAGCTCTCAATTTAGACTCATTGTCAACAAATTCGGTTAGCTCTGGCTGGTGCAATGAATGGCTAACATGTTTTTGACCCCCAGAACTTGCTTTCTTATCGAGCCAGCTCTTCATTGGACTTGAATCCTCCATTCCTTTCTCAAGTAAATCCACAATTTCCCATTGTTTAGGTGGTACCGATGAATTGTACCATATCTTCCTCTGTCTCTCCAACATGTCTGAACTCCTGGCATTTTCTAGAACTTGGTAAAACACCTGTCTAGGAACTGGAGGCTTTAAACATGAAAGAAGTGCCTTCTCAGAAGCAAGAGATGCTGGTTGTCTGCGGAGGAAAGGGCGTAGCACTGGGGCAAGGAACACATAGGAATCTACTGCACCTAAACTCTCACTACTAGCAGCAATGAAAGTGACAGCTGACCTTCTAACCCATTGACTCGGATAACATAACAATGGGAAGGCATGTTCTATCATTTCAAGCAATATCCTCTTCCGTAGGAAACCACTCCTGCACAAAACAGCCAAGCAGTTCAACGCATTGGCAATGACAGCCTCCGTAGCATCACTTAGAGCCTGCTCAATGTAAGGTGAAAGATATTCCTCCACACTTCTTTTCCCCACAAAGAAGCAGACGTACACAATCTGCCCATAAAATACTGCCCTTAGCTGCTCATCTCGATCATTTAAGAAAGCAGGGAGTACAGGTAAAAGAAAGTCATTGCTTTGTCTCTGACCAAAAAAGCAGCATAGATTACCAATATCTTGAAGAAGTGCTCTTCTGATACTTGGAGTTTGCTTCGGACCCATAACAAGTTCTTGAACAACCTCTGCTATAGACTTCCTCAGCTGTGTAAGTTGTGTGTCACGACTAACCCTGAGCAGTCGCCCAGATGTCTCTTTCTGTGAACCTTTATCTTGTGAACCCAATTCATCAAGAACCCCAGCCTCACTCAAGCTTATTGAGTGAACCAAGAATCCATAGGCAGTGAGTGACAACTTCGCTAAATTACCAGCATAACATATCCTCACACTTTCTTCTGAATCATCAGGAAGCATAGAAAGCATTGGGAGAATATACTCTGGAAATATTTTTGCATCACTGGGAGGAAAATCTCGGATTAACGGCAAAATGTCACACAAAGTCTCCAGGGCAGCACAACGTACAATTGCTGCTGGATCAGATAGCATTGCAATTACATATGGAATTATACGCTGCAAGCGATCTTCATCATCAATATACAAAGCAGAAGCCTTCAGTAGAAGTACTGCTCCCCTCCTCAAATGGGGCAACTTGACACTGCGTAAGCAGGAACACAGCAGAGAGGCAATCAGAACCATACCTTCACATCTCATACTATCTTCTGGTAATGGTAAGAAAGGCATGCCAAAGGTATCTGATTGGCTGTCATGCTCGGACATCAAGGAACTCAAATCATTCATTGTAATCTTTTTCAGAAAGGGATGATGATTTTTCCTAAATGCATTGGAGATAGTTTGAAGTAGATCAACAGGAGATTGCATGCCACCCTGTCCAGGGTTTTCAGGAAATGTAGAATTAGACGCTTGATCCAGCACTGACTTTGCACCAGAGTTTTGATTATCTTGTTTTACATCCCCGAGCAAGGTACTGATGTCACCAAGAAGAGCACATTGTTCACCATTTATGCCTTTCCTTGTCTCCTCTCTTTTTCTTAAGGAGTTACTTCTCATAATTGATTTCTGTTTTGCAAAAGTCTCTTGTGATACTTTGCTGTCCATGTTGTTGGGGAGTAAGCTCATTCCACTACCTGCAATTTCCTTGTTGCTCGTCATTTGCTTAAGTATCTCATGGAAAACACTTTGGCACATTGCAACCTACAACACAAAATGAACAGAAGCAAGGTACTATATGTAAGTTCTACCCGCATCAAATGATAAATATTGTATGATAGTGTTGTTTACCCTCATGTCAGAATGAAGAGGATTCCAGCAGCAGTAAAAATTGTGTAGAAATGGCGAGAAGTAGCCCGGAAACACAACGCCTGCATAATTCTGAAGGTAGCTTTCAGCAGAAAGCCGTGATTCTGGCTCCAACTGAATCATATGGAGTATCATCTTCCTGATTCCAGCATCGGGAATCTACATACAAGGGAAAGATCAGAATAAAGATCAAGTAAAAGGCAGCATAAGGACCAAAAGGAAGCCTAAAGGGAAAGGTAGCAATTATATATGTGAAATGTTAATACGTGAGCTGAGACCTTACAGCCATACATAACATAGGATGACCAACAGGCAGTTACATAATTAAAGTTGGGACATTTCTAGAAATGAGTTGATGAAAGAAGAGAGCATGTGCCTGAATCAACAGAAAAAGACAAAAGGGTACCTTCTCGAGAATTTGGCTAGGATCATGTTGCCCTCTGCGGTAAGCAAGAAGCTGGGAGAGCTCAAATAGTGGTTGGCCCTCAAGAAAAAGTTCTGCAATTACACATCTGAAACAAAATATGGTGACAGGCGGAGCAATTATGTCATGGAAAAGAATATTAGATACTTCTATTGGAAAAGATAAGGACTAGCATACTTATCAATATATATGCCTGCTGACATTTTAATGATGTAAAAGCTAAAATATTCCTCAAATATAATAAAGAAGATGCTAATGTTGAGAGTGCTCACCCTACAGCAAAAATGTCCATAGATGGCCTTAATGGTGCATCTTGTGCAACTTGCATTTCACCTCCATGCTCATAAAACCTCTGCGGATTGAGGGAAAAAGGTTATCATGAATTCATGATATTGGGAAAAGAAAATTTGTTCTTAATATTGGACAATAAAGTCGGCACTAAGACATGAAGTACTTTTGTTTCTTTTTCACTATGATCTGTTGAAACTTCATTGGATGACTTCTAGGTGTGAAGAGAATTCCAATCAACATATAAGAATAAATTGCAATACATGAACGGCCATTTTTAAAGACTACCTAGAATCCTGTACACAGATCTAGAACGTAAACCAACTCCCAATAATACAACAATGTTTAAAACATCACAATAATGACAAAGTAATTAGCCTTCACCGTAACCAATAAAGAAGAAGAAATAGAGCAAACCTCAGGTGCAAGATAACAGAGCCTTCTTCCTCCAGTGTCAAAGAAAAATGAGAAATCAGAAGGATCATCGTAAGGAATGTATGTGGGTTTAAATGAAGCGAAGTCCGCAAGGTAAACCCAGTTCCATGAAGTGACTAGAACATTTTCACACTTAATATCACCTACAAAGATGCAAATAACTTGGATAAGAAAATCAACTATATCATAGTTACATAAAATTCACTAAAATGACCAAACTCACCATGACATATTCCATTCTCGTGACATTGTTGCACTGCCAGAAGTAGCTGCACAACCGCCAGAAAATAAAACGCTAAGATTAACCATACTCATCAAATACATAATATTGGCAAAGAGAGACAGATGTAGAGGACCTGAAAAGCCAACCACCTTTTCTCAACGAAACTGAGAAAGGGTCTCGTGCTTAGTCGGTCATGGAGATTATTGAAGAAGAACTGCCTCAAAAGGTAAGCCGCTTTGTCTGTTTCTTGCCAAAACTAAAACAAAACACCCCATACAAACAAAATTAAAAGATTAGTCATCTTCGGTCACGTAGGACAAACTGGTGTTATTAATGCTAACCCATTGAGTAGACCTAACATTAGATGTCTCCTTAACTGATACATACACCTTGTTGACTAAATGGAGAGAAGCATCCACATATGGCCACAAATACTACTGAGACAAGATTCAAAGTTTTATACTGCTTCCTTAATATCCTCATTTCCAGCATCGAATTAAAGCATGACCCTCCAATGATTCAATCAGAAATGACAAGAATTAAACTAAAATTATGTATCCTTACATTAGTTTTGCTGTAACATTACTCACTAAACTCACTCTATCTCATGTTCCATCTCTACACAGCAGCCAAACCAAACAGAACAATGCAAATTCCAATGAACAAGTTTGGCATATTTGAAACTGAAAAATAATAACCATGGTGTGTACACTCGGACACAGCTATACCCTATCAAATTAACTGAATTTGAAATTGAATTCGCAATTCGATTCATTTCAAGGCTGTGGAGCAAATTAAACTCATCATTTTCTCTCCCTAAGTTTTCTCAGCAATCAAACAGAAAATCCACGATTAAACCAATCAATCAGCAAACAATTCGGACGACTGAGACTTAGAAGGTTAAAAAATTGGGGGAAAACCTGGAAGGGCCAGACGTGGGGGTGGTCGAGGGCACGGAAGGTCTCCTTGATGTGGAAGAGACGGCGCTCGTACTCCCTGAGATCGATGGAATCGCCGCGCTTGAAATAGACCTTGACGAGGACGAGGCCTTCGTCGTGCTTGCACTGGATCGACTTGAAGAAGCGGCCGCGGCCGAGGACTTCCTTGAGGACGAGATTGTAGGAGGAGGGCAGGTCGTGGAGGTAGTACTCGGAGGCCGAGACCTGCGTCGTCCGAGCGATCTTGTTCCCCATTGTTGCGCAGTAGAAGAAGCAGTAAGGAGCTTCCTGGTTCTCTGGTTCTGTGGTATCATGCGTTTCTTCCTCTTCTTCTCTGTTGCATCGTCGTCTTCGTCGTGTGGAGGAAGAGAACGCGATGGAGTCGATCTCCTGGTCATGTGACGATACGTGTTTTTGGGGTTATTTCGCGTTTCGATATTTTGCTAGATTCTTTTTGGGAGAGATCGGTATCGTTGGCGAGATTTTGAGCTATTTGGGCGTTGTCAGTGGGCCGGACCTATAGTTGAGATAGGCCTTAAACTTGGCCCGTATTAGGATCCTATAGCTGAAATATTTATGATTAGGAAGGTGAGTACCGATGACAACAAGATAGTTTGCTTTGAAGGGTTAAAGATATCATATCACTTTAAGTCGATTTTTTATTATTATATAAAAATCGTAATGGAATAGCTGCCCTACTCTTGTAAGATCGAAAACATCAATTCTCGTCAAATTCAATATATTCTATTATTTCTAACAACGAGTAAGTGAGTTTTATATTAATCTCAAATAAAAAAAATTGTTTTGGGTTGGTTCTTCCTTACATGGTGACATTTATATAAAATTCTGTTATAATATGCTTATTCATTGAGAATAAATTTATAAATAAATTGAATAAAGTTTTATTTATTTAGAAAGGAAATCAAGCTTAAATTTAACATAATTTAATTACGCTAACAAATTTTATTTATGATATTATCTAAACTTGAACAAATTTATATAGTCAAAATTAATATTTAAACGTGAATAATTTCATAATTTAAATTCAATTTCATTTGTTTAATTTTTATTATAATTATTTAATATAAACTAAAATTATATTTTATTATAAATAATATAATATATAATTAATTAATATTAAATATTAAACGAATTTAGTATAATTATTTAAGGAATCGAAACTCCAACTACTCGATAGAACCTCAGTTATTCGATCCTCCCAATATCCTTTCCTTGATCTATGAAATGTTGTCGTCCCGATCAGATCGGAGACATTGAAAATCCAGTATTCTGATATTTGTAACCAAACAATACAGAAAATCATGGTTCTGAAAACTGGAGCCAACATTTCAGTGCATTTTATTGA
>JAYMTO010000860.1:0-10495 GCA_036898065.1 California macrophylla | reverse complement strand
AAATAATAAAATAATAATTTTAAATATGTTTATTAAATAGTCACTTTTAAAAAAATCAAATAGTAACTGAATCGAAACTAAGTACTACGTTAATAATAAATATTTTAATATTGAAGTAATTGTGTGTTTGTTTTGGTCAAATAAGAAGAAAACTAAAGGTTCAAATTGACCATGATGTAATAAACATTTTCGCCCAGCCAACAACCGTGTGTAACTACCGCCACCCGATTAACCGTCTCCAGCCACGTGTCCCTATGCTAGAACCTTTGGATTTTCAAAAACATTATTGGCTCGTTTAATCCTAGTGTCACCCACTACCATCGCCATCTCCCATCCAAAATCCCTTTCCGAACGTGGATCCGTACACATGAGGGTCCCACCATCGCCTCTTTCAAACTGGAATCAACGGCGGGTGACGAGAACTCATAAAACGGTCGGTAACTCTAACCCCATTTCAAATATCTGAATCGTCCGTATGAGATACATGCACGTGACATGCTACTCGCGTTTATACCCGTAGAATTTTAACTATTTACGAATGACCTACTTTTTTTTCCACACGATTCGTTTCTCCCAACAAAAGAACGAGTACATTTCACAGCTAGAGAGTGAACAGAGAAAAATATCGCGCTTTGTTCACTTCGCCTTTCCCTTTCTCTCTCATCGTCTTCACTGGGTCTCCTCTGTGTCCTCACCCGCCGGAACCCTAAATCCATCTGCCGGAAATTGAAGATTCCGGTAATTTATTATTTCTCCGGTTATGTTGAATTGGTTCTAGAGATTAGTTTTTCTGTCTATTGTGGTTGTTGAAGCTCGCAACTCGAGAAATGCGACCGAGACTAACCCTAGAGGCTTTCAAGCAGGAGATGACCGTGCGATTGGGCAGCAGCTGAGATCAAACGGGCAGGATTTCGTCACCGGATGGAGGGAGGTAGCGTCTCTAGACTTACTTGTTCTGGTACTGTTCATTTCCTCTTTTTTCTTTCCTTCTAAATTACAAAGTCGAGTGTGGTAGTATGTAGCTGGAGCTAAATTTTTAGGGTTTTTGCTTTTTGTTTCCAAATAATGAGGGAAGTTGTGAAAAGATTGCTTCTTTATTGTTAGAGCTAAGTGAAGAAGATAGAAATGAGAGACCCTCTTGGCAATAAAAGTATATTGGGTGAGTTTCTATCAAGTATATGCCTGTTCTTAATTGGTACTGCCGAAGGCTTCGTATGGTGATGGTTAAATACACTTGATTTAGTGTTCCACCATGAACTGTATTAGAAAAAAGTTTTTAAAAAGTTTTTTTACTTATTGAAGTTTATTAAACACATAATTAGATTAAGCTAGGGCTGTTAAACTAATTAAAAAGAAACCCTATCAGTATTTGACCAGGAGATGGCCTGCCATCAATCTTGTAAATGAATCACAGCTAGTGGAGATTCCAACTTCTTTCTGGCCCATTGTGCTGTAGAACCAGCTCTTAGTAATGTACTAGTGGTTTGTTTTGTATTACCGATTATGCCATGTTTCAAACTGCATTGGTATATTGACGGTTTTTTTCTATAACAATGTTTACAAGTAATATGACCTTGATTTATGTAATTTTTGCGTCCTCTCTCACACATTTTTACTCTGTTGCAGGAATACACCCATGGATTATGATGACAATGATTTTCAGAGCCAGAACATCCATTTAGCTGGTGAAGAGAGTGCCAAATTCCCTCCTGTTTTGAGGCCGTATGCTCTTCCCAAGTTTGAGTTTGATGACACTCTTCAGGGGCATCTAAGGTTTGATAGTTTGGATGAAACTGAGGTTTTTCTTGGTATTGAAAGCAACGAAGATAACCAGTGGATTGAGGATTTTTCTCGCGGGAATAGTGGAATAGAGTTCAGTTCAAGTGCAGCCGAATCCTGCTCTATTGCAAGGCGAAACAATGTTTGGTCTGAGGCTACTTCCTCAGAGTCCGTTGAAATGCTATTAAAATCTGTTGGGCAGGAAGAAATAATTCCTGTACAAGCTACTGTTAAGGAGTCAGTCGTGTGTGATGAACTGGGTTTTTTAGCTAAGCAAATGGAGACTAGTTTGAAACATGAGGACAACATATCTTCTAGAATTGAGGATGCTACAGATTTGCAGCCTGCCTCACTGGAAGATGAGATCCCTGGAAACATTTCCAGTTTAAAGGATGATGCAGTGAAGGAGTGCTATGGGGTTGATGATTCTTCACAAACTAATAAATGTGAAAGTTCTATTGATGGAATTTTGAGTGATCAGGACCCAAATGCTGTTAGTGCAAATTACAGCTTACCTCTGACTGAGGGTAGCCTGTGTACTGATGGGAAATGTGAAAATATTGATGGAAGTAACATTAATTCTGTGATTGATGAATTTCAAGAGAACCAATTGCTAGAGCATGCTTCTACTATGGAAATGGAAGTGGATAATTTGATCGTCTCTACTCATAATATCATCACAACTTGTGGGGATTCAATGAATCAGGAGCTGGGACCTGTGATAAATGATACTAACAATCAGAAAGAAAGCAGTTCACAAGCAGAACATGGTGAGGTAAAAGAACTTCCTGGTCCAGATAAAAGCGAAGCCGAAATTGGGTACTGCAACAGGGACGAACAACCTATTTTGGCCACCAGGGTGGAATTTGGGGAAGAACCAAATGCTAGCAATACTAACATCAGCAATGTGGAAGAACATTCTAGTAAGATTCTGACGGGGGGTTCAAACTTATTAATAATTGAAGGATGTGTCAATGCTGAATGTTCTGAAGAATCAGTGAAGAGTGACAAATATGAAAACATTGTTTCGTACAGTGGCAAAGAGGTTGAAAATCAACCTGATATAACTGTGCAGAATGTATCACAAGTGGCTCCTGAGGGTGATGGTACTGAAGATAAAGTAAAAGTGACTGCACTTGAGACATCGTCAGTGGCTCTCAAGGACGATGAAAAACTTGCAATTGAGTTCAGTAGTAGCAATGCTGCAGGTTGTGCTAGTTTGGAGCCACAGATGGACTCTCTTGTACAGACACATGGGCATAGCAACTTCGTGGATAAAGAAGTTTTATTGGTTAGAGGTTGTGAAATGGATTCTAAGGATGTAGTTAGCAATTCTGATGTATATTTGCATCCCACGGAGGATAACAAATTTTCCAAAGATGAGTCTGAGGGAAATATTAATTTCCATGTGCAGCGAGATTCTTCTACTTTGGCTGAAGCACGTTCTTCAGCTGAGCTGCATCAGGAAACACATGGAGCTGAGACATTGGAATGCGCTAATAGTGCCTTCGGAGTTTGCAATGAGCTATTGAATGGTGAACATCATGGCTCACCGTCCATGTTGGTTGAATCCACACAAATATGTAAAGAGAAAATAATGCCCATGCAGGTTGATGTTCAGAATTCCAATCTAGATGTCTGTGATCACGGTTTGGATAAGAAAGAATTTCCTTCTCATCCTCTTGTTGATAAGGAGGTTGAATCATCTTCGTCAGTCATTGTTAGCACAGATAACAAGGTTGCTGCTATAAACTTACACTCTGATACTGTGATTATAAACAATTCAGGTATATTTTGCTCATTATCTTTATTAAATGATTTGTAAAAAAAATGTTCTACTAGTTCTCAGATTTTTTAATTCAATTTTCCTTCTACTGTATATCGCTTCAGATATTACCGTGGAGAACTCAAATAATGCTGTCTGCATGAAGGTGGACTCCGTTCCTTCTTTTTCAGAGAATGTTGTTACTTCTGATGGTGATCAAAACCAAGCTGAAAGGTCTCCACCTGTATTAGGCTTCACTCATTTGGATAAAAAGGATGATGAGAGGGAAGAAGCTGCTAATCGAAGGTCTACAGAGACAAGTGAGATAGGTCTTGATTCTGAGTCAGGAAAATGGCAGCTGTTGTCTGAGACAGGAGACCTATCTAATGTAGAGGAGCAGGATGGATTTCAAACAACACCGGGTAATGAAGTCAGAGAGGAGTGCTCTAAGGAGTTGGAAACACATCCTGTACTCATAGATTCCACAGAGAAAGGAGGTGATGCCACGGAAACTGTTCTTGAGAAGTCTGAGGATGTGACTGTGAAAGAAAATTGTGAAAAAGCAACCTTGAAGGACTCAGGTAACCATGTCATCTATATTTGTTGTATACAAATTTGATGCCTTTGTTTCATTAACTTATAAAAAAAGGGTTTGTGTGCCAACATATGAATTGTGGTTACTGGTTAGTAACATGGCATAACACCTACATAAAATCCATCTTGGGCTGTTTGTGCAAACTGCATATTCCTTATTTACTTGGGCCGTCATTCCTTTCTTTTTCACATATGGTCTGCCATTGCTCTCTTTTGTCCAGTGAATATTTTAACCATAACTTATTCCTGTCTACATATAAAATAACCATTTATTTATTTTCTGAATTCAATTTACTCGCATTCTAACAATGAAATACTATTTTCCATTGCCAAATTGTTATTTTAGATGCCAAAATAATTCCAAGAGAGGGCGAGATGCTTGCACAATCTGGACCATTATCTTCGGAGAAAACATGCTCTGATGTTGACCAAATAAATTCAGAAGAAAAGGAAGCTACTATAGAATCTGGAGATAATGTCTGTGAGAAGATTGTCGTACCTAATACTGAAGGTGGGTTGATAATTTATAAGGCTCTGTTTGGATTAGTTTGTAATTTTGTATGGGAATGAGAATCAACTCATTTTATGCGTGTAGTTAGATATTTTGCGTACCTTTTGTTATCCCTTTATTCATTGCCATTAACTTATACCATCCTCTCCATTTCCCATTTTACAAGATGAGAATCAAAATAATTCAATGGAATGGAATGGGGATGAGAATGAAAATGAATGATTCCTAAACTACACACAAATTAAGGGTGGTTTCCATTCCCATATAAAAATAATATGAATACAACCTGAGTGTGTTTACAGTTCTAGGCTATTAACCTTTTTATTTTGGTTAATCTGAAGCCCATATTTTCCTTTGCCACACCCCTATGCTATGAATCATAGCATTGAGAGCCTACCCCAATTGATTGGGAAAATGACTAACAGGTGAGGAATGGGGATATGGAATGGTGTCAATCTCAGGAATTTACTTTGTATTTCATTGATTGAATTGATGTACAAGACCACATATATATCCTACTGTGACTTAATGAATTAGGAATAGGAAATTACATGTATTAGGAAATAGGAAAGTCTAAATAATATCTAGATTGACTAATGGAACTTTCATGAACTCTCATGGTCACTGGTTTTGCTTCACTGTAATGTGTAACTCTGAGCACCGTTCTTTTTAATGGGAGTTAATTCCCTTTATAGTTTTGCTTGTTGCATTGAATTTATGGTTAGAAGTTAATCCTTTTGTATTACCTCCTAGTCATCTCGATCATGTTACTTTGGAACAATTGCTTTCATATAATTATTGGTATTGTCTTGTACACGAGCATTCACATCTTTGTTTAAACATCAATTTTCAATGCTGTCATGCTTGGTTTTGTTCAGGAGAAGGTGGAAGTATGCATATGGATTCTGATAAACCTACATGTGGTTCCTCTACTGTAATCAGAGCTGTCCAACCTTCTGAGAGTGAAAAGAAGGAAGAAGTGAAGGGCTCCGAGGAAGATGATGGCCCAGTCTCTGGAATCATTGAGGATGCTAGCAAAATTCAGCCTACACGTCAGGATTCAAAAGGAAATGATGCTTCCAAAAGTGATACTAGTTTCACTTTTGAGGTCAGCTCACTGGCAAATTTGTCCAAAAAGGAATCTGGCAAGAGTAGTCAACCTCTTTCTACCACTTCATCTGCCAATGTATCCACGGTAAACTGGAGTCTTCAGGGTTTATTCTGGCTTTATGGTCTAGTTACCTTTTGATTCACATAACTCCTACCCGATTCTTTCCAATAATTTTATATGAAGATTTAGGGGAGTGAATGTGTTTACCTTCTGTAGTTCTTAATGCTCATACTTTGTCCCTTTGAAGATTGTAGAGAGGTCTCCTTCAGTTCCTAGATCTCGCCAAAGGAAGCCCAAAGTTACACAGGATGTTTCTCTTGGAAGTCCAAAAGTTTCTGATGGGGAAACTGTGCGTGGTGGTGCTAAAGGTACTACTGAACGGAAACCAAGGCGAGCAACACCCAAAGGCCCAGGCAAAGAAACTTCTAAAAAGGGGAATCTTACTAAGGAAGGAACTCCAAAGGGGGAGAAACTGAGCATTGTTTCCGTTAGCCCATCTGGGATTGGGCAGCTTGTACCATCTAATGCTGTGCAGCTTTTTAGTACTACTGCTAGTCTGCCAGACTTGAACAGTTCAGCTTCACCACCTTCAGTGTTTCAACAGCCATTCACTGACATGCAACAAGTTCAATTGCGTGCACAGATCTTTGTCTATGGATCCTTGATGTTAGTCATGTTCTTTTTTCTAGCTTGCATATCGCAATTTGTTGTCACAGCTGGGAATGAAACAACAGTAATTTTTATTGCTACATTGAATAATTTCTGAAATTGTTTTTGTAGTCAAGGAGTAGCACCTGACGAGACATATATGATATCAGCTTTTGGTGGATCTGGTTGGTTTTTGCTCCCTTGATTTTCCTCTCTTCATTCATACATGCCATGTTGTCAATTTTGATCTCTTGTTTTTATAGATGGTGGGAGAAGCACCTGGGAGAGCGCATGGCGAACAGCTTTCGAAAGGTCCCGCAATCAGAAATCTCCTGTTAACCCAGAAACTCCTTTGCCACCACGTTCAGGTACCTTTTCTAGGTATTTATCTTGAATGTTTCTCTATATGATTGGTTAAGTGTGGCACTTCTAAATATTTAGAACTACAGGTGCCAAAGCTTCTGATCAAGCAGTTAAGCAAAGTGGTATCCAAAGTAAAGGCATTTCTATGCCTGCTGGTCGAGCCAGCACCAAGGGTACCCCTTCAAATATTGTAAACCCAATGATACCCCTTTCTTCACCACTCTGGAGCATTTCTACCCCTTCTGATGCACTACAATCTATTGCCATGCCAAGAGGTCCAGTCATGGATTATCAGCCAGCATTTTCTCCATTACGTCCTTATCAAACTCCACCAGTACGGAATTTTGCTGAACATAACACTTGGCTATCTCAGCCTTCTTTTCGTGGTCCTTGGGTTGCTTCTCCACAGCCTTCCACAGTTGACACCAGTGCTCGTTTTCCTTTGTTGCCTAACACGGAGCCAGTTCAGTTGACACCTGTGAAAGAACAGTCTGGCACACATTCCTCTGGAATAATGCATGTTTCCCCTGGCCCTATGGTTCATAGTGGGGGTCCAACTGGTGTCTTTCCAGGGACTGCTCCCCAGCTGGACTTGAAAAAGGTGACAGGGTCACCTGGGCAACATTCTAATGATACAAAGCCTAGAAAAAGAAAAAAGGTTTCAAATTCAGAGGATCCAAGCCAAAATGTTTTTCCATTTCAATCTCAAACTGAATCTTTATCTGCTCCTGCTGTTACTCATCTATCTGGATCTTTTACCATCACAACACCTGTAGGTTTGGTGCCTAAATCTACTACTGAGAAAGTCATTATGCCTGTATCTTCAGTCTCTTCCACTGATCGCCTCAAGATAGGTGAAAGGGATCCAGAGCCGAGAGCAGCCATTTTATCAGAGGAGAAGTTCACTAAAGTGAAGGAGACCAAGCTACATGCAGAGGAGGCTGCTGCTTTTGCTGCTAGTGCTGTGAATCACAGCCAAGAAATTTGGAGTCAGCTGGATAAGCAAAAATATTCTGGATTGATGTCAGATGTCAAAGCTAAACTAGCTTCTGCAGCAGTTGCTGTAGCGGCAGCTGCTTCAGTTGCAAAGGCAGCAGCTGCAGCTGCTAAGGTTGCGCATGATGCAGCTTTGCAAGCTAAAATGATGGCTGATGTAGCATTCTCTTCTACCCCTGTATCCATTCTCAAGGGTGATGATGGAACAAACAGTTCCACTTCAATAATTGTTGCTGCAAAAGAAGCTGCTAGGAGAAGGGTTGAAGCTGCTTCAGCTGCGTCCAAAAGAGCTGAGAATTTGGATGCCATTGTTAAAGCGGCTGAGCTGGCAGCAGAAGCCGTATCACAAGCTGGACAAATTGTCTGTATGGGAGATCCTCTGCCATTAAAAGAGTTAGTAGAATGTGGTCCAGCTGGTTACTGGAAAGTGCCACAAGTATCTTCTGATTTGGTTGTGAAATCAAAATACGTGAATGGTGAACAGTTAAACAGAGACAATGCTGGAGAAGATATTAATCTTTCTACTGGAAATTCAGAGATGCCATCCGCTGACAAAGAAACTCTAACCACTAACCATGCAAAGCCAACAACTCCTCGTGAGATCTCTACAGAGTCCCAGGAAGACCACGTGAGATTAGTAAACGGTATTACAGATTCTATTACAGACAGTGAAAAAAAGTCAAGAAGGCAGAAGGGCCGCAGGGTTTCTGACATGTCCAAGACCACAGGGGTAGTTCCTGAATCTGAGATTGGATCTTTATCTACTTCTGTCGATGTTCATAATATAAGTGAAAAAGGTTCTCAGTCTTCAAGGGACACTAGCATCAAGGAGGGCTCTCAAGTAGAGGTTTGTGAAATGATTCTCTGTTGAGGTTCAGTATTTAAACTTGCTTGTTTAAACCCTTTCTTTCAGATGATGGAACAGAGTCCTCACTTGTCTCTTCACCATCTCTGACATGCAATTTTCCCCCTCCCCCCCATTTATTTTGCCATTTACATTTTAGAACTAGTGCTTTAAGTTGTTTCTGTGTGTATAATTTCTTATGTGGTTAACCTGAGCTATCTATACTTAGGTTTTCAAAAATGACGAAAGATTTAAAGCAGCTTGGTATCCAGCCAATGTATTGAGTTTGAAGAATGGGAAAGCTTATGTGGGCTACAAGGAATTAATATCAGAAGAAGGTACTTTTGCTGTTTGAAATGGCTAGTGTGTGCCTTAAATAAGTAAACTAAATTAGAAACACCTGTGGTCATTTATTTACTGGATTGTATATCCATCGATGAAAGAGAAGTCTTTCATATGCATGAAACATTATATTTGGTTGGGTTGTTTGTTTTCCCTTCACCTGATATGTCTGGTTACATCATTGGTGACACATAACTATCCATATTTAAAACATTATTGTGCTGGTTAGAAGTCTTTCTGGGGTGGGGTCGGTCAAATAGATGGATATGTGGCTTCAGATGATGGGTTCAAAATAATTATAATTCCATGCTTGTGTGACACATGTTATCTTTGTAATATGAAAGAGGTCCTGTACTGGAAATTTGGATACAAATGCATGCCTGTATGACAGATGTTAGCCGGCTACAGTAGAGAGCCCGAAAGAGGTGATGTACTGGATACAAATGCATGCCTGTGTGATACATGCTAGCCAGCTACAATATATAGCATTAATCTGTTCATGGTTCTTCCAACTTGTGCACCCTGTAGTTTGGTCATCAGACTGGTTCAGCTCTTTCATGATTTGAACCAGGGGATGAACTGTTAGTTAGCATAGTGTAACCATGAACTGAATTGATGGAATCAAACCAAACCGCCAAAATCATGTTACTGTTCAACTGATTCAAAGATAATAAACTTTTTAGAGGTTCTGGAACCCAAATGAAATGTGAAGGTATCTATAACGGTTTTTAATTGTCCCACATTGAAAGAATGTGGATTTAGTGATCATTTGATGTACTAACATTTAAAGAATGTGGATATAATGATCACTTCATATACTAGTTGGGCCCTCCACTTAAGAGCTTAAGCTTTGGAGTTGGAGTAAGTTTAACATCAGCAAAGAAGCATATACTCATACAAAAAAACAGAACATTTACATTTACATTTACAATTACAGCATCAGTTATTTGTTAAGGATGACAGGGCTTTGTACTGTCCTGGATGTAAGAGATGCTCCGTTATACTTCAAGTAGCTAGTAGTGCCTATCTAGATGTACTCTCTTCCAGACATCCTTGAAATCTAGTCATAATTTTAGTATTGTAGTTTTTTATCCTCATACAACTCAGAAAGAACTTTAGACCAGAAGGTAATTTCGGCGATTCATGAGGCTTATTGGTGACACTAATAGTGCACGTCTCCTGATATAGATTTGTCAGTGTTTAGGCTTTTGCTTTTAGCAGATTGATAATTCCTTGGAGAAAACAGGGTATTTCATTTTCATCCTTATCCTAAAACTAAGATGGCACTGCAAAATGTGATCTAAATGAATCATACACATGGGCAAGCATTAAACATCATTTTTTTAGTGATACTACTATTTCACTAATCCTCTCAGTTCTCTTTCTCTCAGGTATACTGCTTTATATTTGTTGCTTTTTGTTGCCACACTGATTCAATACTTCATTACCTCCTGTTCTTCTCCCGGGTAAATGTCTAGCATGGTGTTGTGTTGCCTTTAGATTAATTTGCAACTGAAACATGTATACTCCATTATCTGCTTA
>JAYMTO010000859.1:0-10500 GCA_036898065.1 California macrophylla | reverse complement strand
TTTATAAAAGTTTTTATTTATTTATTTATTTTAATTATTAATCTATTTGTTTTAATGTAAGGCTAGTTTAGTCATTTTCTAAAAATGGATGACACATTACTTGCATGTGATTAATTTTTGAATGACTTTTAGTCATTTTAACGGACAACGATACATAAAAAAAATCAAAGTTACAACATAAGACGTATTAAAATTGAATATTGCAACACAATTTTCATTCAAAGTATAATGTTGCAACATGTAATTTTCTTTTCTATAAGTCACCGGGAAAAAAATATAGATCTATTCGCATTAGAATATAAACTTTCCATCAGTAATATTGTATAGTGTGTGGGCATTTTATGCATATACAGAGAAAGAGAGTGAGTACCTCCCATCTCGAAGCAGGAAAGATATGCTTGTTCTTTTCATACCAGTGCCTCTCGACAACTTTCCATGCATGGGACTGTAACAAAGTGTAGACAACACAAATATTAGACATTAGAAAGTTGAGATGAAAACATACAAGATGCAGAACTTAAGGGATAAAACAATTATATTCAAAGGATACCTGCTTGGAGGCAGGCAGGGTTAGGGAAAGGGAGTTTTTTTCTTTAATATACAGTAATCCTATATAAATAGGAACTCAAGAGGATAAAGCATTTATAAGCATATAAATAATTTCAAAACCAGACTGCAGAAGTTGGCAAGTTGCACCCTAGAAAACATGCTTACTTTCTTCAGCATCCTCCTCTTCACTTCCATTATCAAAATCATCAGCGAAGATAAACTGGAATTGCCCTTTATCTTCTTCTTTCTTCTGCAACTGAAACTCCTCCTCTCTGAAATATAGCCAAAAAATCAAGAAAGAAATATAACTTTATCCAGAGAAATGGAAGTACAACCAGTGAGAAATTTAAGTAGATTAAGATTTGAACTCACTCCTGTTGTAGCTTCTGAAGCTTCTCCTTCTCTTCCTCTTCAATTTTGTTCTGAATATTGACCCTCTGTACCACATCCTCGTCAACACTCAAAGTTAAGCATCCTACAACTTTACGAGTAGAATAAACAACAACAACAGCAGAAGGAATGAAATTATGAGCCTTAAATTACCTTCTCAACATATTGTTCTCTTGTAACCAATCCAACAGTCTCCTTAAATGCAGTCTAGAGAATCTGAAGAACCCATCAACACAATCAATAAACAAAAGAAAACATATTATCAACAGAGCTCAAAGTTTAATTCCAAATTCATCCCACTAGAAGTCCATGAACCACTCTATGGTTCTCCAACTCAAAACTCTTCCCAAACTAATCAAAAATTATTTTTTTCGTTATGTAACACCACAGGTGCGTGTGTTCCAGTTCCAGACAACGATTGCAACCATTTTCTCGGGAAAATGATTAAAAGAAACCCTCAAAAAATGGGAGGACTGACCTCAGATGTGCTAGAACCGAATTGGAGGAGACCTGGTTGGCCATTGGTGGATTCAGACTTGGTTTTGAGCTCTTGTATTTTGCGGCGCTCAGCCTCTCTCTGCTTCTGGAGTCTCCAGATCCTGACGCCGTCTTGGGCCGTGCCCACGTAGCCGTCGCCCATACCCGACATCGTTGTGTTGTGTTTAAGGATGTTTAAGGAGGGTCCGAGGCACGTGCAGCGCACACCACACATGAAAATACTGAGTCTCCTCAAAATCCCTAAATCTGTGTGTCCTAGGGAAGGAGCCAACCATGGAGCCGAGCATTCTGGACTCGATCGGCGTCGAGATCATCGGCGTGATGTCGCCGGTCTCAGTCTGCATGTTTCTCGTTGTCCTCCTCGTCTACTCCCTCTCCTCCTCCGACACCACTTTCTCCGCCGCTCCGATCCGCACCGCCGCCAATCTGGTCTACCTCGAGAGCCCTTCCGACTCCACCGCCACCAAGCTCGAGGGCGCTCTCATCAACGCCCTCGTCTTCGTCGTCCTCATCACCCTCGTCACCTTCCTCCTCGTCCTTCTCTACTACTACAATTTCACCAATTTCTTAAAAAACTACATGCGCTTCTCCGCCTTCTTCGTCCTCGCCACCATGGGAGGCTCCATCTTCCTCTCCATCATCCAGCATTTCTCCATCCCCGTCGATTCCCTCACCTGCTTCCTCCTCCTCTTCAATTTCACCGTCGTCGGCGTCCTCTCCGTCTTCTCCGCCGGCTTCCCGATCTTCATCCGCCAGGCCTATATGGTCTCGTTGGGGGTTATTGTGGCGGCGTGGTTCTCCAGATTGCCGGAGTGGACCACTTGGGTTTTGCTTGTCGCTCTCGCTGTTTACGATTTGGTTGCTGTGTTGGCCCCAGGAGGGCCTCTGAAGATGTTGGTGGAGCTAGCTTCGAGCCGGGACGAGGATCTTCCGGCTCTGGTCTACGAGGCTCGCCCCACTGCTCCTCCGGCGAATCTGAGGTCAAATTCAGGGTTTTTGGTGGGTGGGGTTTCTGATTCTGGGTCTGTCGAGCTCCAGGCTGTGCCACGGATCCAGAATCGCGATAATCCTGAGTATGCTGCTGTTCAGGTTGGGGATTTTGAAGGGGAAAGAGGCAGAGAGGAGGAGGAATTGTCTCCATTGGTGGGTAATTCATCAGAGAGGGTTTCATCCATTGATGCATTGAATTCAACTTTGGATTTTGTTGATGAAGAAAGGTCCCCTCTTGTTGAGCTTCTGGGTATGGGCAACGAGATGGAGCAGAGGAACATTGCAGAGACACCACCCATGTTTGAAAGTCGAGGCATAAAACTTGGCCTTGGAGACTTTGTTTTTTACAGTGTCCTTGTGGGTAGAGCTGCAATGTATGATCTTATGACGGTGTATGCTTGTTACCTTGCTATCATTTCGGGACTTGGTTGCACTCTTATTTTGTTGTCTCTGTGCCGCAAAGCTCTGCCTGCCCTCCCTATATCTATCACACTAGGCATTCTCTTCTATTTCCTTACTCGGTTGTTAATGGAACCTTTTGTTGTTGGGACAATGACGAATCTAATGATGTTCTGATCCCCTGATTATTCTTCAAGAATACGGGAATAAGGTATTTACATTGTTTAGAGAAATGTTTATCTTTAGTAGACATGAATTTTTGTATAGACAGAAAGGTTATTAGTTGATGAATTGTTGTAACTTCTTCATCATTTAATCCAAGATCCAGCAATGCAGCAAGTTTATATCGATTTGATATTTCCTATCAATGCAAACGAGCTAGTTCATGTTCTTGAAGTCATTTTCTGATCCTAAAGTTTACGGATAGAACTATTTATGTCACTATAGTACATTAAGGTCAGATTACATAATGTATAAACTTAAATGTGTATGCTTATACTGTTGTCATACGGAGATGTTCTATAGTCTTAAATCTGTGTGCAGTGATCTCTTTTGCTTATTTTTTTGCATTCTAGGGTGACCTGTGCTAATGGGATTTTCTATCATCTATTAAAACAAATGTATTGTGCCTAATAGTTAGATCAGAAGAAAGTGTGTCTCTACTTTGTAGTACTGTTTTTCTGTGGATGCTCACATATATTCTTTCCAGGATTAACATAACGATGTTTTGTACAATAAATATTTATATCTGATGCATTTATATTGTACCTTGTAATTTTATACAATAAGATCACTACGCTTGGAAATGATAGACCTTTGATTATGCGCAGAAACTGCTAGAGAAATAGTATGGTCATGCCCTAACATTCTGTCATCATGTAGAAGGCATCTCTGTTTCCAAGTGATCGCATGTCATTTTACCTTCTCAAGATTCAATAAAGATGTATCATTTAGTTTGTAATCTAGTTCTATTTGGAGTTTTTATATTCATCATTGTGTTACTGGACGGGACATGGATATCCGAATGCAAGGGCTGAAGGTATACATTGGGTGTCCAGGTGACACTTGATGCTCTACCTTTGGTGTTTGCTATACGCATGGTCGGCGCTCTATAGTTATGTCTTTGGCCGAGGGAGGTACCGATGGGTCTAGCTCTAAGGTGCCTTGCTTTGTCTGTGGAAATGTCTTGGAGACTTAGAATGCACTCCCTCTACCAATGAAGGGAGATGTTTATTTATAGGTTATTGAGGGGTGTTACGGCCCCAAAGTGTAGGTGGGAATCGAGTATGGAGCTTATGCGGCCGAAGGCCTCATGACCCAATGCTTGTCGGTGTTCGGTCTGCTAAGTGCTCGATCTGTCAGTGTCCGGCCTGCACGGTGCTGTGATTGGTAGAGTGGGTAGAACATGATCGATGGAGCGAAAATGACAACCCCTTCTTTGGGCTATGCACAACATGTCGAACTTTCTTTTGAAACATTAAGGAACACTATGTTTTCTAGTATGTTATGATGAGCTATAGAATTGGTTTTACATCTTTTTGTGTCTTAATGGTTTTTCAAGGATAGGATTTAGTCCTATTTCAAGCATCGGCGGATCCGGGTTGAGAGGGGAGCTGCTTTTCCGGTAAAACTTGATAAGACCTTAGAATTCTCAATTTGATATATTATGGATTTAAATCGAAGTTCTTAGGATTAAGTTATGACTGTTTAAATATTTGATGTGTGTTCGGATTTTATTTTACTCCAAAAGCTCTCTTTAATCTCAAAAATTTGTAACATTTTAAAACAAAACTCAATATCATATCGCAATAATAAAATGATTTAAACTCTCAAAGAATGTAAATGATCAATTGGAATACTTTGAGAGATAATGTGAGAAATAATTTTGAATTGAGGTATTTTTGTATGATCTATTCAATCGGTGTTGTTAATATTTAAAGTATCATATAATCTCGTACTTGAATGGAACGAAATGGAAGAATGATTAGTAATTATAATTACTAACGTAATCACACATAAAAAATAACAAAAAAAATATTATATCCCTGCCTACCGCTATATGTCATTATAAAGGACCAGTTTCACCTCTTTTATCATCGTCTGTAAACTTGGTTGTTCTCTTTCGTTGTTCCAACAAATTGCAGACGAAGACATGTATGGTCTACCGGACGAGCTCTGGAGTCGAGTACTGGAAATTGGGGTCCAAACATCCAATTTCACTTACAAAGATCTCTGTTGCATCTCCATCTGCTGCAGACGCTTCCTTCGATTATCATCCGACGACTCTCTCTGGTCCCTCTTGCTCTCCTCCGATTTCCCCCAATACTCCGCCGCAGCTGCTTCAACCCCCATTGCAACCTGCAAATCCCTCTACCAAATCAGGTATTTGATTTTGATTACACCTTATATCATTCCAAAATCCGAGAAAGTGAAGTTAATCCCATCTTCTCGGGTACCGTTAGGTTTGAGAAGGACAGACAAAGGAAGCTGATTTCCCATCGGAGAGCGGTGTTTAGAAAACAGAGTCAGGTTATGGAGCATACCAGGAAGCTCAGAGAAATAGAAGATCGGTTGGGTATAGAGAGTGATAAATTGAGGTCAGCGAGTGAGGATTTGGGTCTTCAAAATTGTTGGTTTCCGTTCATAAAAAACGATTTTTTAGGAAACCCAGTTGAATTGTGATTTTGCTTCAGACAAGCTTCCGTGGCTTTGAATGTTTGGCAGCCTGAGGTTGTGAGGGGAAGGCAGAAGCAGATAGTGGAGCAGTGTGTTGTGCCTATTGAGTCTCGAACACATGCGCTGGAGATGGAGCTTAGGCTTTGCAGGCAAATGATTGCTGGGTTGAATAAGGTCTATGTAAGTTTAACTATCTGAAGGAAGTAGGTTGAAGAGGTGTATATGATTTCAGGGACTGTTTTATGATTGTTGTGTAAGTTTTCTTGGCAGAAAGAGGAGAGACAAAGGCTTGACAAAGCCAAGGAAGAGTTGGCGTCCATGGAGTATCATCCTTTACGGGATTATGCTTTAACATCAACCAGTAGTAGGGTTGAAACGGGATGTAATAGCAAGAAGAAGAAATCCAAAAGGTGCAATACTTGTAAGGCTCTATATTCTTTATACTCTTGTTGAGTGCTGGATACATTAAAAAATATTTTGTCAACCATCTACCTTTTTGTAGCATTTATCTTCATCTTGTGTTTTCTTCTTCTAGTCTAGATTTTATGCCCTTATTGATTCCATCTTCATACCCATAGTTTTTTGGAGTTATGCATAGCTAGGAAATCTAATTTTGTATTGCTTGGAGTTGGTGACAGGGTAATAGTTTATGAAGTAAGGTTTACTCGAAGCTTATGATGATTTCAACTTTAACCTAATGTTAAATGATTGTTGGAATTAACTTGTGGACTGTGGTGTTAAATGTTACCACCTGGTTGTTGTTCCAAATTTGTTAGTGTTGTTGATATATTTCTGACATTTTGCTTTTCTGTAAAAATCTGATAGAGGTCTCGGTCACTATGAAAGCTACTTCTAGGTAATTACTTGAGGGGAATCACTGTGCAATTGTGACAGTCAAGCTCCCATTTGTTACATTGATACTCAAGACAAATTAGTAAAGCTGTTTCGAAATTCTAGAATATAATAAAGGACATATCCCAATGCATGATACATCCACAATCGGGCAGAGTCATTTCTTTAGTTCTTTGATTTCTAGATTCTGGCTTGCAAGAAATTGGGATGCTTGCTTCGTCATCTTTTTTAATATTGAAAATGTTTATATGAAGTAGCACAAGTTTCCATTTGAGAAGGATAGCACTCGGGAAAGAAAAATTAACTGAAGGAAAATGTTGACTTAAAACAGAGCATCATAGAGGAAGGAATCAATCTACATGATAGTCAGGGCATGAACTCCTTGGTAGTTACCATACTAATAATCCCGTACACCACTGTCCACACATCTTTGCATACCATTTTAGAAACTTCAGATGAAGCCATTTTCCTCATACACTTGATATTCCAGCTCTCCACTAATTCCTTAAACGGTTAGGCATCAGCCATAGAATTCTGATGTGATTAAGGAACTTCCATGTGGAAGTAGAGTATGAATGATGCATATAGGTGAGTGTTGTTAAAATTGATTCATAACAATGTAAGGTACTTATGTCTATTACTAATTATATTTACTAAATGAGCACAAGTTTAGTATCTCACTTTAATCTTAATCTATGATTATATTAGGATTATGACCAAGATTCAGTATTACAATTTCTGTATTCTTTTTTTATCGGCAATTCGTAGTCTAATCCCTAACCTAATTTCTAACGTAATCTCTATGTACCAAGATTCAAGCCCAAGACATCACTTATGTGGAGGTGAGCTCCTTACCACTTGACCCAACTTATGTTGGTACAATATTTATATTCTAACTGTAGTGAGTTAGGTATGAAGCATTCCCGTGATAGGAGTGAGGATTACATGCGGACTTGTGAGTTTGTTCCTTTCTAGTTGGCAGAAATTTAGTAGTATATGATGCCACTTCTCCGCAGTGGAGTTTGCTTATGTTTAGTTGGAAGTTTTATGTCTGTATGATAAGGAACCTTATTGAAAGATTGACTTCTTACTCTCACTGGATACACGTACATTAACATTTTTTTAGATTCCAATTAATTATACTACTCCCTTCGAACCAGAACCTCAAAACCTAGTGACAGGTTGCCTGTTAACTAACATCAAATCGTTTCTACTTTTCGTTCCCTTTTATTTGGGAAATGGCTTGGTTTTTGTTTGATCACTGATATAGACACTTGATTGCATATGTGGAGATATATTTCCTTGCAATCAGGTCAACTATTGACATTCCAATTTCCGTGAAGAACTTGTTAGTATGAAATCTACTGATTTTAGTTCCAGGGAACCATGAATAAGCTCTCTTCATTTAACTTGATTGCTGTAATGTTGAATGAAGATTTTACCGGTCTAGTCTCTCTTATATAGGTACCAATGTTTCTCTGACTGTGGGCTTGATTACATGAATCTTTGAGCAAAACTATTTGGGGTCCTCTTATTTGCTCCATTCTATCTCTACTGCCACATACTTTGCAAGCCTTTCATTATGAGTCATGAAATTTAGACCTCTACCTAGTGTTCTTAGTTTTTACCTGACTAAATTTTTTACCCTTGTGTACTGGACCATTATCTCTTTGTATGGCACATGACCATCATGAATGAATCCTCGAGCAAACAAGGATTGAGATAATGAAAATTTTCTGGTAGGGGGTGGTTCTATTGACAGAATTCTATAAAAAAAATTATATTCAAGTTAATTCTCAATGGGTGATGTAGATTAGGGGATATTTCTCTGTTTAATTATTTGTATTCTTTTTACTACCTACACAGTGGAAGATACATATACCTATGTAATCTTTGCATGATTTCTCACCGTGAAATACCTAACATGGTTATTACCTTTTTGTCAGTTCAGGAAAAGGAAAGTAAAACATCATGTATAGGCTGACGTCTTTGATCAGCAATCTGACCATATGATTCCCATACGATCCAGTGGCTTCAACTATGAGTACAAGTATCGAGTGAGGTGCACAACCTATTTTCTGAGTTACAACAAGGTGCACAACCTATTTGGCATTGATCCATGATGAAGAGACTGGGATTAATTTATCTAGGGGATGCTGTAGAAGCCAACGAGTTTGTGCATGGTAACAGCTGTATATTGTACACTTAGTGTGCATCAGTTGTGAAATTTAAAGAAAAACAAAGCATATTTTGTTTGTTGCGGAAAATGGTAACCTCCAAACTAGTTTAAGCCTTGAGAAGTTCTCTTGACCAAGTGTACATGTAGTTTTTCAGCCAGCAAAGGGAAGGCAGATTTTTATTAAATAAGTAAACTTGATGAGAGTGGGGAGACCCTCTGGGTGAATGACAAAGTGACGTAACAAATATGTTTGATCTACTGTATGAGCTTTGGATCCCTATCCTGCAAATTGTCCTCTGAAGTTCCAATTGTGGTTACAGAGATATTGTTGCCTCTCCATTTTCTTGCAGACGCTTCTGCTGGTAATCAGTTGATGACTCTCTATGGTATCTCGCTCTTGATTAATTTCCAAGAAAATGATGCCGCCATGAGAGTCTCTACGAAACTAAGGTACTCGACTGTTATTTTGATTTTCCGTCCGAAGTCCCAGAAAGTGAAGTCAACCCAATATCTTATAAACCATTAGTTTCCCCAACTGAGGGCTTTGCTTGGTAAGGAAAGTGAAGTTATTAGGTATTGGTGCAAGCTTAGATATGGTTGATAATGACGAAAGAAATGTTGTAGAAACATGTACATTTGTGAATCATGACAGTATAGCTGCATAATTGTGTAGTAACAATGAAACTTAATAAGAGAAAAAGAAAGCATATTTTGTATCTCATATGTATTGTGTAGTATTAGCACTAAAAGCATTCACATTGATTGGTCCTTGAGGACCAAAACTCTATTTTGAATCTCTAGGACACAGCTGGCCTGCCCTAAAAGCCTATAAATTCACAATTTATAGTGCAGTTGTGCAATCAATGGGACTGTTTTTGAAAACGAAGCACAGCATAAAAAAGTTACAAATCCGAAGATTAGCTGTGAAATGATCTTTTTTTGTTGTTCTGTGATTGTTTCTTCCTTCTAGTAGAACGTTGAGCAAGTATGTTATGAAATGGATAAGCTAGATATCATTTATTTATGGTTCTCCCTGCCATGTCTTCAATATGATTATGTTGATGAAAAGTGAATAGTTGATTCAATTCAACCATAGAAGTGTTGTTTTAACTTACTGAGTCCCTGGTTGGCCAAATTTGTTTATCTGGGAGCATGAGAAACCTGGTTTAAGTAAATTTTGGGTACAATCTTGGTTTGGTCGGAACTTAATTGCTATATTATTTTGAGATAGAACTTAGGAGTGCCTTTTCTTTTGATTACATACATACAAGTCCATAAAGAGAAATGTAGTGTGAAGTGGTGTTGATTACATACTAGTTATGAAAAGTTGACCCAAGTGTAGTATGAGACCGATTTAGTTGTTGGATTTGGACGGGTGACCTCCAAATTATGAGATTCACCCCTAAAGTCAAGCCTCGGGAGGCTTGTGCACCACATTTCCTTTTGTGAGCTCTCTCTCTCTCTCATTTTGTCCCCACAGAAACACAAACACAAACACAGGTAGGTTCATTTTCATGGGTTAAGTGGGGATGGGTCTCACAGGTTCTGGTTTTGGATTGTGCTACGTAGCTCTCAAACCCATCAACATCCCTTTGCTGCCCATTAATTGTGGGTTGATGAGTTGTTTGAAAGAAAGATGTAATGTAAGTGACAGGTGTTTTTGTGTAAATGATTTTAGAGGAATCAATCAAGTTGGTCAATTCATTAACACAACTCCCAATCCCAAATTAAATGTGAACTCAATGACTTCTGCAGCATCTTCTACATTCTGTCTTCCATATGTCCACACATTACTGTGGTTGCAATTAGCCCGTCCATGTATGCAAGTGATGAATTGATCATTCACAACATAAGAGACAAAAGTGGAGCGTGATCATGGGCATAAATAGCCACCCATTTATGGGCTACTTTGATGGGCCAGATCCATTATAAACTTATCATCATTTTGGGCGACGTAGCCAATTATT
>JAYMTO010000858.1:0-10501 GCA_036898065.1 California macrophylla | reverse complement strand
TTATAGCAATGGCTGTGACGGCTTCGATGGTCAGTTCTTCAATCTTTACCAGAAGCAGCAACAACAACAGAGACAACAACAGTTTCAGATGTTTCAGAATCAAAATCAGTTTGATCATAATGGTCTTCTAGGAAGCTCCGACTGTAATAACATCTTGAAGTTGTATTTGGAGAAGCAGAGGAGAGAGATTGACGAGTACATCAGATTAGAGGTAACGATTCCGATCGATTGTTTGTTTTTCTTTCTGGGTTTTCTCTTAATTTCAATGGGTCGTGTTATTTTTCTCGTTTTGATTCGATTATGTCTGCTCGATTTTGAAAGGTCTCGTGAATTGTCAGAGTTCAAGAGATGTGACTTCGTTTCATTCGTTGATAAACATTTTTGAAGTCTCCAACTATCTACTAATTTGAGAATATATTGTTTGTTTTTCTTTATGGGTTTTCACTAAACTTCAATCTATATCTACTCGATTTTGAATCTCCTCTAAATTCTTATGTGTCATTCAAATAAAGAGCTATAGGTCACTATTTACATACAACATTTCGTAATCTAAAAAGATACCGTAAATAGCACAATGCTCACTCAATAAACATAATGAGGTTTGGAGTCTCCGGTTCGAGCGTCTTTTAAATAAACATTTTTTGAGTTCTTCAACTATGAGTTTGCTTGAGAATCGATTGTTTGCTTTTCTTTCTGCGTTTTCACTGAATTTCAATGGGTCATGTTCTTTTTCTCGTTTCGATTCGATTATATCATCAATCTTAACCGATTTTCTTTCTTCCCAAACAGAACGAGAGGCTCAGAGCAGTAGTGAATGAAATCGAAACTGAAGCTCTCATCCTCCTGGGGAAGAAGGATCGGGAGATTTCCCTGACGGCGAAGAGGGCGGCGGAGCTCGAGAACTTGGCGGCGAAGATGGAGATGGAGAAGGAGGCGTGGCGGAGAGTGGCTCACGAGAACGAGGCCGTGGTGGTGTCTCTCAACAACACCTTGGAGCAACTCCACGATCGGGGTTGCTCCGCCGCCGCCGCCGAGGACGCCGGATCTTGCTGCGGCGGCGTAGAAACAGAGCACGAAACAGAGCAGAACAGAGTGCGTTGCCGGAGCTGCGATTCCGGTACGGCGGTGATGGTGTTTCTGCCTTGTAGGCATCTTTGTTCGTGCAGAGCTTGCGACCCTTTTCTCTATTCGTGTCCGGTGTGTGAAACGATGAAGAAAGCTAGCATTGAAGTTCTGATTTTCTAGGCAGATTTTCCGGGAAAGGAAAATGGGTACCGGAGTGCTCTGTTTCTGCCTATGTAAATCGTTGTAGTTTATTAGATACTTAAGAACATTTGTTCCCTCCTTAATTAGAGTTAAATATATAAATCGATGGTTTGAAATCACTCTAACTGAATCGGATCGGATAGACTCATCTCGACAAACTCCATCGACTAGATAGAAAACATCATCTAGCTGATCACATAACTGATCTCTACAATGGTCGTAGTCGATGATCATCTAGCCGATGCACCTGGTTTCTACTGTGTTTGCTCTTATAAGATATTCCAACAACGAACATATGTTCTAGTTGGGAATGACAACGGGACAGATTTAATGATCTCCGTTCCTATCCCATCCTCAGCCATTTTTCCCGTTACCCCGCCCCAAACTATGCATGAACTTGTCAGGAAAATCGAGGCCCGTCACATTCAGATACAGTCAACCAAAAATAGTAATATGAAACAGAGGCCCAACACTGGTTAGAAACTGACAGCAAAACAATTCACAAATTTCTTTTCATCTTCCTCCATGTCTGTGTTTTTGTTTTACAATGGATCAAAACTCAAACCATGAAACAAGTCTGAAACTGATAGCTTCATGCAATCAGATGATAAATTTCCAATTTAACCAAGAACAAATATTCTAAGTATATGCCCTTGTCCAGTCATATATATAATTGTATATATTCATGAATCCTGAACAATTGCATTGTGAGAATCTGGAACTCTGAAGTTGGCATTTCAAAACTTCTACGATGCTTGTTGTAGATGCTTGAAATCGTTACAATCTGCTCCAACTTCATTCAACGCTGACAGAAGTTTCGGGGCGATCTTTGCCAGCATCAGCTTGAAACCAACTGAAGTTGAATTTGCGTTTCTTTCATCATTGATCGATGCATCCTTAGTAAGTGAACCGATTAGATAGCCTTTCGTGTATGCATCGCAGGCCTTGAGGATGTAATAACCCCGTTTTCTGAAATGCTCTTTCACAAGCTCTTCAAAGTCCTGAACATAACGAGTTTTATGGCAAATTCAGTTGATATTCATGAGTACTAACAAAACTAAAAGATGAAATTACTAAATTGAAAGAAACGTTCTCGTGCTTTGAAACTTCAGAGTACTATGAACATGATTCTGAGGAAGACTAAGGTGTAATAAGGTTTTGTTTCCAGGTTGTCTCAAGTCATTAGAAACGTCCAAGTACTTCAGATGCCCGATTAAGTTTGAGCACAAACGAAACAAAGACAAAGACAGACAAGCAGGGACTGAAACTACATATTTATGAACATGCAACTGTAATGAAGTTACATGACTACTACATGCTAGGAACTGTTTGAGTAGAACAGTTTATAGACTTTAGCAAGTGAAACATCCGGTTAACAGAGCAAGAACTCAAATCAACGATAAAGCCAAAATAATAGTAGATGAATGAAGTGAACCGAGAAGATAATATATCGCACCTTGGGAGGCCTCCGCATGAGATACATCATTGTCTTGCAATTTAGCAAAAAGGTGTTCTCGTTGTAGGACAACGAGTTTTTCTCTCCTTCCCCTGTCCCGACTTGCTTATCATACCCGGCTTCATTAAAATACGGTTTTGAATTTAGCACCAGTCCTTGAAGGGAGACCAGGACCTGAAGGATGCTAGAAGATGCCGGATCCCAGACCTCGTTTCCTTTGCCAGTCCAGGTATTCAGAAGGCTGAGGCACACCTTTCCTTCCTCGTATAAATTCGGGTTTATCCGCCAACCACCAGAATGATAGTAAGCTGACTGCAGCAGACAACCCGGTCAGGGCACAAATGAAGAAAAAAAGTTGAGCACCAATCAACATGAATTCATATCTATTACCGGCGGAACATCAGGGTACTCGGGTGGAAGGTGAAAATCGAAGAAGAATAGGCCATCTTGATAAGGCGTCCCATATGCTCCAACTATTACCGCCCTCAAAAGATCCATGCGATCTTCATAAGCTCGTACATAGATCCCATCTGTTAAAGGAAGAAGCTAATTGAGCTAACGGTAGCTAGGATGGGAAATGTTCAACGAACTCCCAACAAGATGTCGGTATCTCATACAGTCATGTGTTGCTTACCAGGTAGATTATTCTGAAGGATGCTCCAATCTTGGTTAACTTTTCTGAACCACTTCCTTCCATTGTTATTCTGCAAGTCATTTAATAAGAATAAAAGCTTCAAAACTTACAATATGTAACAACGAAAACTGAAGCCAATTAATTTAACAACTAAGTCAAAATGTTTGAGAAAATGTTACAACGCCACTGAAAAAAGAAGAAACTAACACGGCCCTTCATAAGTACTTGAAACATTTACCTGTCCACTTGCGCTGAGAAAATTATGATCTAATGGGTCTTTTGCTATATCAAAGCGTTTGAAGGTGCAAGTCTCCTCCTCATTACATTCAGCATCAGTTAGGTTTTCTGTTTTCAGACTGCAAAAAGCTCCTGCAGCATTAAACAACTCAGAAGACTCTGTGGCAACATGTCCCTCTCCTTCTTCATGAGCAATTTCCACCCCAGATTTATCGGAGACGTCAGAGTTCTGATCGCAAGATTCATCACCAGAAACGTTTCCCTCAGAAATTGTTATCATACGCTGAGAATCAAGATCTATTTCACCTTTTGAATCCGATTGTTTTTGCCCCCGAGAAAATATCCCAGTTGCGAGTCTGGTAACGAACCCGAGTGCAGCAGATAAAGGAAGAGACAATACTGTATTTTTTCCAGAACTATCGGCTTCACCCTCTTCAGCCTCAGGATTGGGCTCAGTGGCATCTTGTAGCCCAAGCTCCTGAAACAATATTAGCTCACATCATTTACTTGAGTAGCAAATGATTTAGATGGTTTATGCAGTATAGGCCTGATGAATATTCTGGTGCTTAAATAACGCAACACCCCATCCAGTCGGCTAGCATACAACCATTTCATGTTTTGAGATCCGAGATGAGGGATCCCAAACATGATTAATCCAACCACGCAGCCAATATTTGCTAACCAAAATTTGTAAATCAGGAGTTAAGCTGCGGGAAAGTAGGTATATGACTAGAGTATCATTTTCTTAGTTGATGTTCGACTAACTAATATAAATTTTAATGAATTTGATAAAATGATAATCAAGAAACATACCTCTTTAGAATCCTCAAGGACTTCCAGCTCATCATCGTCATCACTAATTGTTTGCCAACTACCAGCATCATCACTAATGTCACTACCAGCGGCAACTGAATCGTCATCATCATCTCGACCGACAACATAAATTGCTTGAGGCCCAACCTACAACAAACATAATAAATAAATAGACCCTTGGCAGTATAACAAGTAGCACACTGCAGGTAGCACTATAAGCACAAATATCATCCTATCAGCCATTAGGCCCATTACAGGCTTGCATTCCTCAAGTAAAGTTATCATATTAGTTTAGCCATCTAAACTAGTTGACAGGTTGTTTTCCCCAATTTTATAATTGAACATCTAATTCGGTATGCAAAAAAGTTCTAACCTTTGACACTAATCAATTCATGAGGGATAGGAGGTTCAAGGTAAACTGCTACCTCTATGATATTCTAAAGGAAAGTAACTAAGCATACTTTTAGACTAAGTATTGATGTAAAACCAAAATAATCCATACAGGGTAAAATAAATCTCCAATATATTAGGCATCGAGTATACCGTTGAAACCATTCCATCAGCCCATGTAACTTCAATATCACCATCTTTAAGACCAGTAATATTTCCAACCCAAGAGAGATCCGAGAAATCCACACAAGCTTCAGTACTAGATACATCTTTTATTTTCTTATTTCCTGGTCTCTTTCTGATATCAGTATGACCCTCATTTGGTCCATTTTCTTCCATCCGGTCGTCAACAGAATCCACACCCAAAGCAGCTTGCACACAAACGGGGGTCAACCGGACAACAACATCCCCATAACAGTAATCATAATCTGGATGTCCCTCTAGCTCATACACGCTCACAACTTCCTCCTTTCCAAACTCACGTGGATCTTCAGCCCTGGAAACTGGCTTTAACCATCTTACAAGAGCTGTCCGCTCCTTTGCATTAACACTTTTCACAACTCCAACACGTTTAGTTTCAAAAGCATCGTCATCTTCTTCAGATGCCTTCTCCACCACATACTGTTCAGAAACGAATTCATGGTCTCCAGGACTGTCAAGTGGAATCAAAGCTGTTGAATCCAAGCCGACTTTTCGTGTTCCATCCTGCCATGCCACATCTACTACTGTCCTGGTATTAACAATCAAAAGGGCTCTTTCAAAATTTTCCTCTTTCTTACGGACCTTCTTGTCTCTCCTTAAAAATGTAACTTTGCGAATCTTTTTCCGATGAAGAGGCCAGCTTTCATGGACAGGCTCCTTTGAAACTGACAATGAACTACCACAAGAGCTAGATTCTGGTGAACCCTTAGTTCCAATATTTCCATCAGATTCAACCACGTGATCAAGATCCATGGACTCACCATTTGCACTTAATTCCTCTTCTGCAACCTCCTCTAACTCCAAACCACTTCCAGATTGAATGGAATCTGATTCACGTTTATTAGAATTGTGAATGTTCAATTTCAACATGCCTTTGTCTAAGGGGATTGAGGACGACAAAGCCAATGATGGCAAAAGACACCAGTCACCCAGTTGCCAATTTGCATGCGCAAAACAAGACAATAGCTTTAAGTTTTGTGGAGTCTGCTCTTCCGCAGGGGCACTAGAACAGTTAGGCCCATAACCAGCCGAGGCTATCCAGTAGATGAACACAGACCCAACAGTAACCTTAGTAACAGTACCTTCCAACCGGTTAGGTTTCCACAAGCCAGACAACCACCTGGAAGTCTTAAAAACTGAAGAAGAGCTTGCTCTAACACGTTGACCAGGATAGTAAGGACAATGTCCATCTTCAAGGAGATTCTTAGATATTGGTTTGAGTCGCAATGGATCAGCTTTCATAACTTTACACACAGAACCATCATCAAATAATACGGTCACATTATCTAAAACATCGTCAATTCTTCCCAGCCAGGGACCAAGGACCACATAATCGCCCAAAGTGAAATCCCTCACTCGCTTCAAGTCTTTGGATGAGACCCCTCTTATAATAGATCCATCAGGAGCAAATAAATCAACAGTTATGTTAACATCCAACACGACACCCACCTGCCCAGTAGGGTCTGAAGCAGCAGCGACAAAATCCCCATGTAAGAATCCCCGATCAAGAACTACTATATCATTGCGAGTCTGGATAGATTCCGTGTCATCCATCCAAAGTACCCGCACCTGGTCATCATCTTTAAGGGGACTATTCTTACTACTCTGGCCATCTCTGCTCCCATTCTCATTTTTATTACCATTGCTACTTCCATCTCCATCTCCTTCCTCGTTTTCACCGTCCTCCTCATAATCATCCTCATCATCTTCGCAACTGTCATCATCAGTACTGCTGTCATCCGAGTCAGAGTCACCGGCAACTTCTGTAACAACACCAATCATACCAGTATTATTGTTCCTCACAACATCTTGCCTATAGACAGGCGAGGCATCTTGAGGATTCTTCACGACCTCACTCGGTTTGTTCACTTCCTTGCTTTGACAATTTACACTCATATTGCAAAGTATCCCATTTATAGATGTATCACTTAAGTTCTTTTCATCAGGCACACTCGCGGTAGGCTCATTATCTTCCAAAACACTACTGCATTGCTCAGTTCCCATCTGAACACACGATAAAAAAATATGTTAAGATACTCACAACCACATAATTCAACCCAAAATTTAACACCTAGCCAGAAATAATCATATCCATTTTCCTCTTCCTTCTTTAATACAACCCAACACCAAAATAAAGAACCAATCTATTCTCCACCTCAGTTCCAATCAAAACGTTATGCATATAGTTGATAGTGCAGAATTTTGAAAACTACTAATTGGAACAAAACTTTCAAAACCCGAACACATTTTATCAAAATACCAAAATCATTCCCTGCATTAATCATACTCATTGACCTAGAAGCTAATTCCAAGAGCCATCTCTGTATCAGTCAGTAAAACCAAACTCAATCAACCCAGAAAATTCATCAAACAAACCAGATTTCCAGCTTCAGCTCAATCAGATAAAAGAACCCAGATACGAAATTTCCCTCCAAGAACAAACCCATTCGAAATCAACCCATCACCCCCATCGAATCAAACACAAATTAATTCCCTTTTCTCCAATCACCCAAATCAAAAATCCAGAAAACGAGTAGTATTAAACAAACAAAAACTAAATCAGCTGAAATATTACCAGAGAACCGATTATCCGATCAATCAAACGCAGTCACCACAAACTCCGCTTCACGTCAATCTCGATTGCGCAATATCATAACACACAAAACCAAATTCAAATTACAAACCACGTATAAATAAGCGTATCACAGAGAAGAACCTTTGATTCATGACATTGAAAAACAATGAAAATTTTCAGAGATTTATGAACACAACGAAGAGACGAAGAAGAAGGAGAATAAGAGCTCGAGCGCTAATATGGAAGCTGCGGTGGTGTGAGGGTATTTCTATAATTTCATTTTTTTTGTTTTTATTTTAGGAGGAATAATGTTATTTTATTTAAATTTGGTGGGTTTGGAGAAAATGACATGTCAGCACACTTTATGGGGTCCACATGTGGTAGAGTTTCGATTATACCGTTGGATTAGATAAAGGAATTTTAAATGACTTGATTTGATTTGATTAAAAAAGAAAAAGAATGTTAGATGTTTTGTCCTCAGAGTTGAAGCAAAGATATTGGATTTGGGATATGCTTCCTTCAATGTTAGGACTTGGAATTAACATGTTTTGATTGGTCTCGTACTTAGTGGAGATTTTAATTCGATAAAAGTAAAACGAGATAAAAGAAAATAAGGATGACAACAAGACGAGTTTTATAATTTTTAATTTTGTTTACATAACGTCGAGGATATAAAATCCTCGTCGAGTTTGAAATTTGTCTTTCAATGGGATGATAAATGAATTGATACGAGACGGATTTCGTACTCCATCGGAGATAGCATATCAGATTCTTGTCGAGATCCCAAGTACTTCGTTATCCCCATGAATTTCATGTTATACCCTCTCTAGGGGATGTAAATGAGCCTAATTTTGTCAGGCTCGACTGACTCAAAAAAAAGTTCTCTGACTCGAGCTCGAACGAGGTTATATAAGCTCGACTTTGGCTTGACTCGTTTAATTTTAACTATATATAAATTAAATAGTATTAAATAAAATATATAATTAATTAAACGTTGATTTGACTTGACTCGGCTCAATTCATTTAGTTCACTGTAAATATTAAATAAAAATTCAATTTAGTTATATTCAATAAAAATATATAATTAATTAAATATTAATCGAGCCACCTCGCAAGTCTATTGAACACTAAAAGGTTAGACTAGGACAATCCCAATCTTAAGTTCGACTTCGGTCCAAACTCGATTATGAAAAACTCAAACCGAATATTTAACGAGTTACACTCAACCAGCTCAACTCGTTTACAACCCTACTTTATCTTAACCAACCAGGTAACGTAAGAGTTCTGATAAATTACTATGACTGCAAGATTGATGCATAGAAGCCATACACAAGACACATAAATGAACATAAGAACAAATCTTATTCTACAAATAATTAACAAGTAACAACAATGCACACAAGATTCAAAATAGTAACTAGGATTTTTTTACATAATATGGCATCACAATGACCTGTAGGTTGAAATGTAGCTTCAGGTCGTAGAAAAACACATGAACGGTTAATATTAGATTATCGTCCACATCAATATTAGTGTGCAAGATGGGAAAGAGGGGACGTTACTTCCACTACAACAATACGCCTCAAGGAGGAATGTGGTTGACGTATGATGAACGCTGAGTTCCAGCTATTGCAGGTGCTCGAGCAAGCGTCTCTTATTTTCTTCACTAATCATAACTTCAAGGCCTGCCAAGGATTCATAGTTAGCCTCTCAGTAGAAGAAGTGTCATGTGAATAACATAATCCCGATTACTAGTGTTTCAAAAAGTAACAATATGAGCGTAATACTGCAAATAAAATACCAGAATATTTTATCCAACCAAACAGTTCGGGTTATTTGTGACAGTGCACATGATAAATCACATTTAACAGGTTCTCACAACTACCTTATGAAACAAAGTAGAGTTATTGCATTAAAAACGTTTTGAAAGAAAGTAGCAGCCAACCAACCTTTGTAGTCATAACCCATTTGCCACCAATCCATTCCTGATGCAACCTTAATTCAGAGTGTTTGAACTTTAATTCCTCTTTCGTGTTCGTGAAATAGACTATATAACTTGAATCGGGAAGAATCTTCGATATAACACCTATCCACCACCCATCATTATACCATGCATCAACTTCGTCAAGTGATTTGAACTGATCAACCACTGGAGTCTCCGGTGGATGAGGCCTTATGTGCAGCTTATCAACTTCTTCCCTTAAAAACTCTGTATCGTCTTCTGTTCTTAAGCTTTTGTACTCAATGATGAACTTGTTCTTTTTTACTGGTTTCACAACAGTGGCAGCAAACCAAGCACCTTGAAAACCATCTTCATCACTGCTCACCTCAACAAGCGTCCCCTCTTGAAATATTTCTACCTTAGCTTTGTTAGATTTGGCTTTTTTTGCACTTGGTCCTTCCTGCAGTTCAAAATTAAGCAGCTGAGCACAAAGAATACACCAGAACCAGAAGATAGAAGTTACCCGTGTATATAAATACATATATTATGTACTTGGGTAGATTGGCCAAGGCTAGTGCTACGTGTATACTAAAATCTAAATGCGAGTATCGGGGGGAGAGGGAGGTGGTGCCCCCTATCACTTTTGCCTAAAACAAAGGACATAGCATTGAACCCCATAAGCTTACTCTTGGTCTTTTATACCAACGAAAGTATCATCATCAGTCAACACTAATGTCTTAAACACGCAACCATTTACAATTACCAAATGGGGTGGAACAACTATAATACTAGCAAGTTGATGAGCACTCAAAGTCACGAAGAACTAGAAATCACCACTTTGATCATTTAGTAACCAGCTCAAGTTGTCATGAACACACTCTTGTATACAACACTTGATCTAGGATATGATAAAACCCAAAATAGAATTCACGTTGACACTAGTTGACATGAGCACGGGACCCAATCGCAGCAATCACCTACTCGGAC